>DWJZ01000356.1:0-34415 GCA_018249125.1 Asbolis capucinus
TTAAAAGTATATATGTATGTTTATCAGTTATCTGATCACCATAGTACAAGCTAAAGCTTAGTTTGGGGTCAGATGGCCGTGTGTGAGTTGTCCAAAGTTATTTATTATTTCATTTAAATCAGTGCAGTGGTTTCAGAGTTGTACTAATTGTAACATATTATCTTCGGAAGTAAAGCCGTTTTCTGGAATAAAATATATCCTATAAACTAGATACCTCAGTAACCGACCTATAAACATAAAAAAAAACTCAATTTGGATTGAGATTAGCGCGTTCATAATACAATCTCTTCAACATTGTAATATTATGATATAGATAGATATATAGATAGCACAGATGTAGATATTATGATCATATTAATTTTCAGGTTGGAATTATCCTCTCAAATTATTATGGGCAAGGTATGCAGTGGCACTATGGAAAAATAGTTTAGTGTCAACCAATCCTGATGAAAAACCTCTAAGGTTCAGCTCTGAAGGCTGGGACAGCGTGTCCTTGCAGGCGTCAGCCCCAGATGGAACTGCCATTATGTTAGGAATCCGAAAGTTGTGCGGACGGAAGCCGCTAGCGGAAATCACTGTATTCGTGAAACTTTTAGATGGGACGACCTACAGATTGCCCCGTATGTATTGTCCGTTTTAATTTTATTGCTAATTCATTACAACAGTCTCATAAGTCATTGTCTACTAGAGTCAAAGGTTTCTCTACTATCTCCAGGAGTGTTCGTAAGAATATATGTTCGTAGAAACGTAATTAATTTCGTTTTCAAAATCATCTTTACACCCTTAACTCTCACACTGTATTTGGACGTACTGGTTGCGTCAACGTTGGTCTCCAGAACATGAAATGCTGAGTTGATTACTTGCTTACAAAAACTGGAAGGGAACCTGCGCACCATATAGTTCTCGTTAAAGATCTCAAAAGGTGTGTGAAGTCAATCCAATTACCAATCCGCACACGGTGCAGTAGCGTGATAGACTTTTTGTCCTTTCTTTACATTGTGAGTGGAGACATACGCATTGGGGTAGGGCATTATGTGTGGCAATAAAAATGTAACAAGTTATATATATGATAATTTGGATGATAATTCCAGGGCATCCAGAAACAGTTATTGGGGCGTGGGAAGACGTGAGCGATGGTTGGAGTTCTGGTGGTCTTAAAATCTTAGTGATAGAGCCTCAACGGCTAAGGATATTGTACAATGGGCTTTTAACTAAAGCCGACGATAAGTCAACTCAACACGTGAAGCTTAATTTCATGTATGTATGATTAGGAACGTTTGTCTATTTAATTAGAAATCCAGGTACAACTACGACTGTGTTTTGTATGTTCATTTGTCGGCTATTCCTATAAAATAATAATATTATTTTAGTGATCATAGATAACGTATTTGCTTATATATATATATATAGTTGACTTTGCAACGCTTTTAACAATATAGTTATACATACATGGTCTAGACCAGAGGTTGCGAGTCTGCGGCCCGTATGCAATTGCAGTGCCATATTACACAACGTTACTTCGCGTATCTTGAGAATGACGCGAATGAAATGTGGCCCGCCAAATTTTTATAAAATTTGTGGCCTTTATGTAAGAAAAGGTTGCCGATTACTCTAGACTATTCTCAACATATACCGGATGGGTATTGATAACCTTATTCCTGAAGAAGATCTTGCAACTTTCCCAGATGGTGTGCTGCCACAAACGTGATGAGTTTTCCCGAAGACTGGAGTAACCAGCTGATTGCTCAAGCGCTAGCTCTGGAACCTTGGAGGGATGGAGACTGTTCAAAAATGCTGTAAGTTGATACGAGCTATATTTCTGTTAAAAATATATACTCTTGATCAAATCTTGATCACAGCCTACTTTCTCTACAATGTATCTGACGTTGTTTTTTTAAATATTTTATAATGTAACCGCTTTTTATACTCCAGATCTTCAAAATTCAGTATGTCTATAACACTTCCTACATAATAGGCAAAATGAAACACAACTTCTGATTTGTTTTCCATCAGGGATAAGCTCGACAACCGGAGCTGGTTGCAGTGGGGTGCGATGCAAGGACGTTTCCAGGCTTATGATAATGGGGTTCCTGGCAAAAGCGAGTACCTGAGATTGCGTGGGACTAGGGAAAGAAACTGGACCTTTAACCCCCAAAAGGGTCCTAGACGGTACATCTCTATAACAGCATCTGCTCCTGACGGGACTGCAGTTCAAATTCGAGCGACATCTTACAAGGATATATTTACTCAGTAAGAATTGTTATATATTTTTAATAGACAAAATATTAAAAATACACAATAACGTACGCAGAATGCGTAATTATACATACTAGTAATCTGTGATATTTCGGGTGAAATAGGTATAACAATTAATGTATTTTATTCTAAAACATAAAATTCATTTGTCACATGGCTGTCTTGTACAGCAATCAAACCTCAGGCTATTCTATTCCAATTGGTTTTCAAAATGCAAATTCTTATATATTTGTAATAGTTAGTATTTAAAATAATATAATCAAATATTGCAATATTTACGCAAAATAAAGTAATATTTTGCTAAAACAATCTTTATTTTGAACAGTCTACGACAAGAATATTAAATGAATACCCTAATAATATGGCGACCAGTGCACAATATTATAATTGTTTTTAGTATGTAAATACGAGTGACATCAGCAGAGAATTGATCCGAGACTACCAACATAGTATAATTCATGGTTGTTTGTGCGCTGCTATTTTTTATGCGCAGTTCTCGTAACAGAATTGGATTAACCTTGAGCTGACCTTCAATATAAATGACAGATCATTTTGATCAGAGCGTTATAAACGATCCTATCATTACTTTGTTACTAAAAAAGTTACCTTTGCATACCTTATGCAACGAGGTAATGGGTATAGTATAACATTTTAATTACCATTAGATAGGTCTTGCTAGTGCCGGGAAACAACTCGTTACCGGCTAAAACCTTGAGACGACTATTCCCAGCCTGTGGTATCTGTGCTTTATCAATTTTATTGAAAATACGTCCTACCTATGTGTTTTACGTTCAAACTGTGGAAAGACTTTCCCTCCTCCTATAATCAGGGATTTTGCATAGATACTTGTATTTATAAAAAGAGCTTTCTTTTATAGCCGACGTTTCATTGACGATTTCACTAGTAATGCCAATGTCCTCACGTAAAGGTATTAGTCACCATAAGGTTTTTGAGCCCATCCTTCAGGCATATACTTATAAGCAAATTACTCGTACAATCTAAAGGAAAATTTCAGATGCCTTTCGGGATGTGTGCGGTTCCCTGACTACACCATCGAGAGCATTACATCCAGTGACCTGGTAATGAAAGATATCTGTGAAACATCGGCCGCCGTACCAAGGGCCTACGCGATAAATGTTAGCAGTAAGTTGTAAAATACTCTAGTAGGGGAAATCCTATGATGAGAATTTATTAGAAAATAGGAAAGTTTTCTCAAAAGTTTCTATAGTATCCCGTGTTACGTTTTAGGTAATTAAATAGATTAAACTCAGTTTCTTGATCATGTGCTTTAAACTGCAGACTGTATAAAGAAACTTTAGTACACAAGAATAACAGATTATAAAAACAAGTCTACAAATTCTGCTTAAAGTCATAAAAAAATAAACGAATACCGTTTCAGTGATCGGCTGTGCTGCTCGTTTAGAATGAATAAAATTAATATAACAAATAATGCTGAAAATTTAAGGGTACATTTGGAAGATTTTTCTATTGACCTTTGTAGTAATTTGCAGCGTTTCTTATTTTATAGCTCGCAAACGTACCTTAAGGATTGTTCTGAGAGTCAACTCAGATGGTGGAGAATTATTCAGCGGCGTACCCCGACGATATAATATAGTGTTCCGGACGGTGTGGGCAGATATTAACGGGCAACATGGATCCGGTATTTTAGAAATGGGATATCAGGTTTCAGGTAATATTTTCTGACCGACATTATAGAAATAAGCATTATAATATGTATACTCAGTGCAAATTTGATCAGGATTTTTTTCTATATAAAATCGTCGATTTGGATATTTTCCCATACAAAATCGTCGATCTGGAAATATTCCCATACAAATGTGACGTTTTTTTATAGAAATTTTTGTAAAGAAAAAAAAAACCAGATCGGATTTGTACCGAGTATAAGTGACATAACCAGCGTTGACATTTGGCTCCAATACTATTAGTTATTATTTCACACCAATTTCTGTCCCAGTCGAGAATCGGATCCAGCAATGCTCGCTCCGCAGTCTTGGCGATAGAGCCGTTCAATAATGAAACTATATATTGCTGTTTACATTGTCGCTAAAAGACAATAATTTATACGAATTTCTTTAAGCACCCCTCTCACATTTTTGGGGAGTTAGCGTGTCAGACGAAAAAAACAAATTGTGCTGGGTTTTGGTATCACCTCTGTAATGATGAAAAAATAACTTTTTAATATTTTCTGGTCTGAATTTTAGATAATGCTGTATTGCCATCGGTGAAGCTTTCACCGCCTAGATATCTGAAATGGCTGAGTGAGAGTGAAGCAGGGTCTGTTAGTTACTGTTTATCCTTCGAAGAGCGTGCCGCGGCCTGTCCAGAGTACGTTGGGGGCAAGGGAGCTTCGTTAGCTCTACTGGCTTCCGTACAAAAAGACGAGGTGATATTAGTTCATAGATAACTTAGAGTAATAATAATTTAGATGTTCTCAAAAGGTATTTTAGTATAAGCTAGCTAACCAGCAGACGGGTCATGCACTAAGCATAACTATACATGTGATATTAAAAAAGAAGGAAATTATACATCTGCGAGCATGACAAGCTGAAGAAAGAAAGACAGCTTTAAATTTTTTAAGCGACTGGGGCAATGACAGCATCAACAGACCCCAGAACGGGAAACAGGAGAATAATGTGAATAAATGAATGGAGAAACTAAAGAGGAGTGACGGTTCCCGTTAACCTGTTGAAAGCCACTACATTGTTCTTAATAAAAGCTTGGTCTCAACAGAACATCAATCAGTGTACGACTTCAAAATAGTAATGGCTCTCTTCTGAGCACTCTTCTCATGACCGAGAAGGCCTAGAGATTTACCATGCTATATAGCAGTGCTATATAGCAGTGAACGGAGTAATACGACCTGGGAATTTAACGGTCGTCTCCTGTTAGGTTCGAATGTACATGTATAGAAGGTAATTAAAATTAAAATGTAAATGTCTTCGAGTCAAGAATGGATAGGCTCCTACTAAGTTAGTGCGCTTTACCATCGAAGACTTCATCGTCATTTACCATCAGGTAAGATCGAAGTCAAGCGCTAACTTATCTAAGGAAAAAAAATACTTTCTGCATAATGTTAAAGAGAGTTGTTATTCTATTTCAGGGATATCGAGTTCCTCCAGGGTTTTGTATCACTACTAGAGCTTTAAACAAGCATTTGGATACGCATCTTGAAATAATGAAAGCGATATTAAACATTCAGTCTGCTAATGAAAACTACGAAGAAAACCATTTCAAACAATTGTGCTCTGAGTAAGAATTCTTCAAATTACAAGCTTTTAACTTGCAGTGTATGTTTGTGTATTAGTATGTTAGTATATTTGTTTGTTACGGATCAAATCTTTCAAGCTTAATTAGACCCACTTCGGCTTACACTACGGAGCTAGGAGTTAGGAGTTTTAAATACTGCTTTAGTTCCGGATTGGCTCCAGACAAGGGAACTCCTTAACCGTTACGAATACAGTTGTGAAATTTTGTGTATTTCTTTGTATTAGGGATTTATAATTAAAGCTTGCGTTTTCGAATATTTTAATAAACAATATCTTTGACTCTAATGACAGTTTTGTCCTTTACGAATCACATTTACCGTTTTGACTACACTTGTAAAGCCATTGATGAAATTAAAAATTTAAGCAAATGCGAACTTTGATAATGGAGATAGGACCCGCATTCCTTTGACCGGCTAACCAAAGAGGTAATATGGCTTAATATGGCTCAAAAATATTCCTATAGTATTGGTTCGTCGTCGGAACATTTCTGGACGAAAGGTACAAGTTCCCAATATCACATTGAGAACTTTTACCTGATCATAACAATAAACCCGTTATAATAATTAAAATAATATTCAAACAATACTACATTTCAGAGCATCAAATCTGTTAGTTTCTACGCAAATAATACCAGAGGTGAAGCAACATGTCCTTGCTCATTTGTCGGATTTGAGGCAAAAAGCTATTGACCAAGGATTTGGACCTGACCTACGCTTCGCTGTAAGATCTTCGGGTATGATGCTACATTATCCTTAAAACTAAAAGTTTATTCTGGTTGCATGTATTTTTTAAGTTAATTGCCATAATTATTTTTGTTTCAAGATGATCTTTTACTCACGATCTTTTCCTTTCCCCAAGAAAGTGATTAAATTATGTGAGTATGAGAAGATAGTATACACAAACCTTTTTGTTACGTGGGTTTTAGAAGATAATATACACACGATAGTATACACAAACCTACCTTTGAAAATTAAAGGTTTGTGCAGGATTTAGGTCCAGAACCCGTTCGTTCAAGCAGTTATGCTATCACAGCTATCACCTTTAAATATATTTTAAACTTCTTGTTGGTCAGCTGTAGGAGAAGATAGCGAAGCTTTATCAGCTGCGGGACAAAACGAGACCATCCTGGGTTGTAAGGATGATGATCAGGTTCTGCGTGGAATACAAAAATGTTGGGCATCCATGTTTGCTTTCACCAGCGTCTACTATCGTAGGTAAGTTGACCCTAGTAAACAGTTTCGTTAAGTAAGGTGACCTTCTGTCTGATAGCGAAAGTGACGCACATTGTAGACATCCTCTTCCTTATTCTTCCTCCCCAACTTTTAATCATCCTTCTGGCCTTCCTTCTCCGGTCACGTATATTGTTCGTGCTTCTGGGGTCCATTGGCTATTATTGATCCCGGTTGCTAGAACGTTCTGCTGTTTCCCTCTCTCTGTCTTCCTTAGATAAAGAAGCGGGTATATCACCTTCTTTTTTGCGCGCAACAAATCTATTACACGCTCGGTGTTGCTAACAGCATGGATTGCAGAGTTTCTCTCTCTCGGAATGATTTACTATTAGGTGACCTATCTGCTCATTTAACCACTTAAACCAACCATATCTTTTCGTTTGTCTGCTTGAACGACAGCAAACTGGACCATGTGTGAAAATTTCGTTGTATGACAGGCAAAACGGTCAAGCGTGTTTGTGCGGTGGCGGCGTAGTAGTCCAGGTATTGGCGGAGGCGCGCGCAGCTGGAGTGATGTTCACACGACATCCTGCAGCTGGAGACCCCTCACGGCTACTCATCACCGCCAACTATGGGCTTGGGGAGGTAACGATTTCAGAAGGAACAAGTCTGAATTTTATTTTACCACGTAGCTACTTACATTTTAAATAACAACCAAATCTCGAGAACAAACAATCACCCGTTATAATATCTCGGACCCGGGGCTCCTTGCTGAAAAGCAGTCACTAAAAAGTAGGCATTCGGATGTCATTAATAACTAAATACCGTTCGTTAAGTGAGCTGTTAGTTCCCATGATGAATTTGTCTTTGACTTGAATACTTCCTTTAAATCGACAGAGTGTAGTATCCGGTGCAGTAGAACCCGATACTATTAACGTGAAACGTGATGGTGATAAGTTAACGATATCCAATATCGTAGTTGGACTGAAGACTGAGACAGTGGTAGCTACTGGCGACGGCATTAGCACAGAAGCCGTACCCCAAGACAAGCGTTCGGTCGCTTGTTTGACGGAGACAGAAATACTGAGACTAGCGAGCATAGGTGTGTCCCAGGAAGAATTGTGGGGAGCTGGCAGGGACATAGAATGGGCTGTTGGGAAGGTAAGAATCGTCAACAAACTTGATGAGTCCTTGTATTGTAATGATCTGCAGACATTGTGTTTGATTGATTCTGATGTTAAATAATTTTCACAGTTGAATACTTATCACCCTAAAGGACAGTGACAGGGTAATAGATACTAGGGTACTAGGGTAATGTCACCTGATCTGAACCAATGCGGGCCATGTAGAAAACTCTGATGGCGATGAGTCAAGATCCTATGACATCACCGTGTGACGTAATGTATGATGATGTCATAATGCCATGCACAAGTAATGTCAGGATTTAAAAAAAATAAAATAAAAATCCAAAAAGGGTCTCTATTTGGTCAGCATTTGGGGCATCCCCACGACGAGAAAAGCATTTTTCGTAAAAGTTTTTCTAAGAATTTTCACTGCTTTTTAAACGCTCAAATATCTTTCAGGATGATATTTATTTGTTACAAGCACGTCCTATCACGTCACTAGAGAGATGGACTGAGGAGGAATTGTTACACGAGTTAGATTTCCCAATAATGGCTGACGATGAACTACTAACTTTTGCTAACACTGGAGAGGTATGTTAATATCATTAATATTGTATTATTGAAAACTTTTGTTACCTATTTTCAATGCGTGTATTCGTCTCTGGATCAGTTGGAACTGTTGGAAGCATTATTATACTTTTTTCATGAATTGACAGCCTGCTCAAATTTCTATTGTTACTTTAATGCAAAGACATTGTAACCCGTCTTTACAATACAATACAATATTCTTCATTGCACTCTGAAAAAGTAAGTAAAAGTTATAAATTTAAATTTTCTAAAGTTACAAAATTTATATTTAGAATATTAAACTAAAAATGTCTTTAAGCTCTGGGGTCTTACTTTTCAATTTTAATATATTCGTAGCGAGCTTTACGTTTCTTCTTATTTTGATTACGAGTCCAAAGTTTATTCGACAATTGCACGTAGTTAAGAAAATAGGATCTAATCTACATCAAGGTCAAAAATGATTTCTTTCCTACAAATTGATTCTAATACCAAGACTATCAAAAAAGGTTTCTTAACTTTAAATTGATATTAAATAGCTTAATTTCTATATAGATATTTTTAATATGCTGGTATAAGTCTTGCCTCGGTTTCAGGTACTTCCGAAGCCAGTAACGCCGTTGTCATATGACTTGTCGAACAAGCCGCTCACGTGGGCCACATCCCAAGCTATCAACAGCAACAAAGATGGCTACGACCTGAGCATTGTCACCACGCATTATAGAATAGCTTTAGCACTTTATAACGTAAGCATCTGTGTGTTTTTTTTTGGCTATCTGTAAGTTCTTTTTTCTTCTTGTATTGTATATTTCCCGGTATATCCACTGTGCATGTTCCCAATGCCATCTGTTTCTTTATACCTTTAAAGTATAGGAGAAAAACCAACAAAAAAATTTTTAATAGAAATAATAATAACCCGTTCTGCAAAATGTTCTTCCACTAAGATTAATATTGATCATGAAATGACATATTTAGTCATCATATTGAAATTATTTCCTAATATAGTAATGTATGAATACTTCTTATAGTTTGGCTGATCCCTTAGTGTTCCACATCAGTACTTCAAACATTCAAAATTTACTACGCCTTTTATCTTCTTCTAAACGTAAGCATTGGTGATAAAGTTTTACCGCAATCAGACGACTAGATTAACCGTGCCTTAAGAACGAACGTAAGCGTTGTTAATAAAGTTTTACCGCAATCAGATGACTAGATTAACCGTGCCTTAAGAACGAACGTAAGCGTTGTTGATAAAGTTTTACCGCAATCAGATAACTAGATTAAGCGTGCCTTAAGAACGGACAACTTTTTTTTATACATATAATAGATATATTTATAATTTTAGGCGACATATCGAAGAGTTCCCGAAAAAGTAGATATAGGTATTCGTATGTTGGAAATGTCAATACACGGTCACAAGGTAGCTACAGATGACATTATACAAACAGCGCTGCATAGAAGAACCTCAACTTCATTTGAAAGAATCTTAGTTACTCTTCGAATAATGAAGGTATCGACACATTTTACAATTATTATATCACCCACATATGTCCCACTGCTGGGGTTTTCTCTCACAATGCGTGTGGTACTGCTTCACCCATGGGTACCTGGTAGTCTCTTGACCTTTGACAACTTTATAGGGGATTCAAAAGAGTGCAGGTTTTCTCACGATGTTTTCTTTACCGTAACATTGCATTACGTATATCAAGTTTTGATGCATAATTTTCAAGATTAAAGTGGGCGCTACAGGATTTGAACGCAGGACGAAAAATTAAAGATCATAATATTGAAGCGTTTGTCCTACTAATAAAATTACGAAATTACCACTGAACAAATCTGAATGAAATTTAACACAGAAATAGATTGTAGTCTAGAGTAACTCATCGACTATTTTTTAACATATAAAACGGGCGAAGCCACTGGCAGGCCCTAGTATGGAATACGTATTAAATGTAAATATTTTAATTACCAGGAGGTCTTTATGAGTAAAAGAACTTT
This sequence comes from Asbolis capucinus, assembly GCA_018249125.1. NCBI lineage: Eukaryota > Metazoa > Arthropoda > Insecta > Lepidoptera > Hesperiidae > Asbolis > Asbolis capucinus. Next base: position 10,399 of record DWJZ01000356.1, read on the forward strand.
AAAACATATTAAGAAAAATGTTGCTGCAATGAATATAGACGTTGAAACAAATGATCCCTTGCTGCTGTTAAACAGACTAGTCCGTACGGATAAGGAGATGCAACAAATTGCTTTATGCCATAATAACACCAGCGGCGCAAGTACTTTCAGTCAGTTTATCGCAATGAGTGTGCTTCTAGAAGGAAAGAAAGGTAATAATTTATGTTTATAACCCTTGGTCGTCCAAAACCAGAAGAAACTGACGATTTTAATCATCTTTTTGCCAGTGCGCAATAACAAACTAGGAAAATTTCGTAGCAGGCATATATGCAGCAGGCTACAGTTTTGAGTTTAATTAGGTAAATGCAATGGATTTTATTTTCCCACTACTGAGCTCAGGGATTCACTTACAATGTGAGGTACACAAGCCATAGTCCACCACGCTGGCCAAGTACGGATTGGTGGACTAATCTAAATCTTAATAGAACAATAATATTACAATAGTACTAGTTTATCCTGATGTCAATATTTCAGACTTTTCACTAGAACAGTGCAATGAAATAGGTATGCTGCTAAGTTCAGGCGATGTGTTGTCCGCTGAAGTACCACAGGAGCTGGCAAAACTAGCTCGACAGCTGGACGAATCGGGTCGAGTAGAAGAATTTAGAGCCCAGGATCCTAGGAAAGCTCTCGACTGGCTTGAGAAGAATCTACCGCAAATATATCGTAATGTTTGTAATTTTTTGGATCAACACGGCTATCGAGCTATAATGGAGGTATAAAATTTTTTATATAAAAAAATATGTTGAAATCTGTCATATTTGGTAACTCTATTTATCATTTCAAATTTAAATTCCAGTCCTAATTCGCTTTCACACTTCGAGAGTGAATTGCATCCGATCCACTTTCTGTCTGACAGAACGACGCGACAACACTCACGGTTGTACATAATACCAGAGGGCGTGGCTATCCACTCGCCACGGAGTGCGATCGTTTCCGCCATACTGCATAGTGCTTGCACAGTTATTTTTTTTAAATTTAAATTTAGTTCTTTTGCTTTGTTTTTTTTTATATGTACTGAATTCTATTTTATGGCTTTTTTTATACATAAGTTAATGCTTGATATCGATCCCACCTGATGGAAAGTGGTGATGATGTCTAATATTGGGCACACTAACTTACTTAATGCCTATTCACTCTTCTCTTGAAGACTCTGACATTATATACATTTCTTTCTTCGAGGGGTGTGGATTTGATTCCCGGCTAGGCAGGCATTTATGTCAAATATGTAATAAACCGGAATTTACCGGTCACTCGGGTCCAATTAATTCCAAACCAGTTTCTATTTCATACACTATCAAATTGTCATTTAAATACAGCACAGCAATCCTATCGGCACACAATCACAAACATTTTGTTAAAATATAATTTTATCTGGTTATACAATCGGTGAATGGTCATTTATACTTGGGATCCCCTACTAATAGTCATTTTATACTTGTAGTTTGATTTGTCAACAAAGCCGTGGGTATTAGCACCGGAGGAATTAATGAACGTTCTAGCTCAAATGCGTTTATCGAAGGAATCAATTGAAACACAGCGGAGTAAAAGTGATGAAGAGATACTCGATGCATTAAAAACTCCTCAAAAATCCAGTACAAGGTGAGATACTAGTTTTACTTATATCACAAAATAAAACAATTTACCTGTAAGTGAGGATTTGGTTTCCATTACACAATAAATGTGACTTGGTCAACGAAACAGTAATAGGTTTGATTAATATTGAGTAATAGCCCGTTGATCTCTCGAACGGGAGGCCCTGCGCTCACAACTAATTTCCAAAATTATGCACGTATTAGAAGTTGATTATCACTTGCTACGCTAAAGGAAAACGTTTCTAGGAAACGCTTTGCACTGAGTCCTCCATAAAGTTCTTAAAGAAATGTGCAGTCCACTAATCCGCACTTGGCCAGCGTGTTGGACTATAGCCTGTACCCCTTACATTGTCAGAGTCAAGTAGTGGGACAATTTTGGATTGCAATGTTGAAGATAGTGTCATGAAGATGATTCGAATCGAAATAAATGGCCAATAATATAATTTTTTTTTTCAGAAAGATCCTTCGTTGGATTTTGCCCCTTTGCCGCCGCGCCGTTCGTCATCGAGAAGGTACGAAGGCAAATCTGATCCTTGCCGTGCATAAACTAAGGCTGGCCGCCATCAGCCTCGGCCGCCTGCTAGTTAGACAGTGGTATCTCCCACACCACGATCTCGTCTTCTTTTTCAGAGTTCATGAGCTTCGACACTTCATCGAAACGAGGGACCCGGCACTATTGAAGAAGTGAGTTCTACTTCTTACACAGAATTATATATTTTTACAACCTTTTAACTTGCAGTGTATATTATTGTTAGTATATTTGTTTGTTACGGGTCAAATCTTGCAAGCTTAATTAGATCCGCTTCCTCTTACACTGCGAAGCTGGAATTTCGCATACAGCTTCAGTTCCTATGACAATACATTTTTATGACAAGCTTGACCTTATACTACGTTCAGGATTGGCTCCAGACAAGGGAACTCCTCAACGCTTAACAATACAGTTACGAAATTTTGTGTTTTTATTTGTATTACAGATCTATAACTAAACCTTTTTTTTAAGTATTTTAATAAACCTACTGTTGACAATTCTTTATAAATTGTTGTAAAGAGGATGCATTTGACTCCACTACTTTGTATGTATGTGCAGTCTTAGGAGGGGCCGCAGCCGTTCTTAACTAGGGAATGCGGCTGTGCGGCTTCCTTTGCTTAAGAAAAAAATAGTTCATTGTACGTTTAAGTTGTAAAGAAACAAAATATTATGAAAAGAACAAATTTATCGATTTAATTTCATATTTAAAGTTATTATATGAAAATAAATGTACATTTCACTTAATATAAAGTGAATTACCCTTTTATATTGAGCTTTAGTTAATACTAGTTTACTTTATTTTAACATTGGAGATAACCTGCCGAATGACTGAGTTATGTTAGTTATAATAACAGATTTTAGGACCAATAACCTGGAGATATTTCTAAGGCTAGTAGGATCCTTGACGTACCTAATGACGACGACGCACTTTATTTTGGCGTCATGTATCTGATAGCAAAAGTCAGATATATACATATAATGCCAGACAATTTTAAAACAAACTGTAATTAATAAAAAAGATTGCTTGATATATTGAGAAAAAATATGTATTTTAATTTTATTCATATTTTAAATAACTTTTGACGTCACAGGGCAATTCAACGTCAGCAGTATTATCCCGAATGGCAGAAGCTGAAGTTTGCTGAACTGAACACTGGCTGGGTGGAGCCCTTGAAGGCATCAGGGCCACAGATAACTTCTGGCGATGTGAAACTTGAAGCCACGCCGGCTTGTGGAGGAGAGGTCGTCGCTAGAGCCTGTGTTGTGAAAGACCTTACACAGGTAAGCCACGTTATAAGTAAACGTTACTGACAATATTAAACATCTTTGGTAAGTAAGGATTGGTACGATCAGTATAATTTATTACGCGGGATGCATACAATCTGTAAAACATGAAATCCCATATAATACAGTCCATTGAAATGTTCCATTGTTCAGGTCCCAGGGTAAGTTTTAAAGAGGACATATTTTTTATGCACCGAGTTATTATTAGCTCGAATCCAAATTTATAAGGTCGCCACTTTTTCTTGGATCATTGTAAAGACAAACTACTGTGATTACAGATTGGCCAGCTGCAGCAAGGCGATGTTTTAATAACGTATTCGACAGACATTGGCTGGTCGCCATACTTCCCCATACTATCTGGTATTGTTACGGAGCTAGGAGGCTTAATTTCCCATGGTGAGTAAACTCCTCAACGTTTTACAGTAGCTATTTTATTACATGTGAAAGCCATCTGAAGTCGGTTCGGATAAAGATTATTACGCCTCAGACAGTTTTATGGCAGTTGTGACTTTCCGTGCCCTCCGAAGCACGGGTAGATGAAATGATGGCCATAGTACGAACGCATTCTACTCCCGCCTCTGTTGGTAACAAACAGTTGAAACTCAGACAGCAATTTAATGGTTTTTGCCTTTTACCTCTATATACATATGTATTTCTCTAAAATCTATTTCAGGCGCTGTAATAGCACGTGAATATGGACTACCTTGCATCGTAGGAGCAGTTAATGCAACAAATCTATTTAAAACTGGGGATACTGTCCGCTTGTCAGGCAATACTGGAACTGTGGAGAAAGTACATGTGGCCAGTAGCGATAACGAAAGCTGAAATAAGAAAACTACAGAACTTGATAGAAAGCCATTAATTCAAGAAGTAACAGAATAAGTTAACATAATAACAACCGGGTCAATATGCAGGAAAAGAAAGACAATAAAATATTACAATTCAAAATGTTTTTGTATTATGAAAAAACCTCAAAACAAGACAATAAAAAATATGAAAAATCGAAAAACGCCACATACAATACCACAACATCAAATACATAACTTTATATACATGCACAAAGCATTCAAGGACTATTTATAGCAATATTTTCTTATATATTCATAAGCATTCATAATTTCCTTTGTCCGCTTAACACATGGAAATTAGATAACCAAAATTTTACCACTTTCCAATCGTAAAATAGCGGAAGGGATTTCAGAAATTCTCGCAAAGGATTTCAGACAATTTATCCCCAAAAATACAAGCAAAATCTACCCATCGTTCTGGGTGAGCACCATGAGTTCATAGCAGTTAAAGGCAAAGGGTCGACCGAAGATGATGACGTGGCATCGATAGTTAGGTGTATGGACGGCGCCGAGGAGATGCGAGCCGCGGTAGTGCACTCTACCGATGTAGACCCCCGGGGCCACTCGTACAGCGCGAGCCCCAACCTCCCCAGCTCGCCATGCCACCCAGGTAACCTCAGCGTTGCACATTACCTGGAATGACATTGCATACGTCACACGAATCTGCTGAATTATGCTATCGGGATTTTCTACATCAGACAGTCGATGACTGCTCCCCACTTCGCCTAAAGGGACATTTGACCCTTCGCCAAAAATTAACAAAATCAATGATAAATTAATGTTAGCTTCATACAAGGCAGGTCTCCGTTTTCATCAGATTTAGGACTACATCTTTAGCCTACTTTATTGTCACTCTGCATGCAAAGAGATATACGCCAGGGGCAAAAATTGTGACCGATATGATTGGTTTTGTCTCGGGTCGCGGTCACAACACGGGTCTGATTACACACACAAACACACAACACAGGTGTGTGTTTATTAGGGTTTTTTTTTAATATTTTGCGAAACCGCCAATACGACTATTCATACCTTATCTCAACTCATCACGGCCCATTATTGAGCGCGGGTCTATTCGCTGAATGAGAAGATTAAGGCTATAGTCCATCACGCTAGCCAAGTGCGGATTGACAGACTTCCTCACGATGTTTTTCTTCACCGTTATTGCGAGTGACATTCAAATACTTAAAACGCACATAACTCTGGAAAGTCGAAGAGCGAGCCCTGGGATTCGAACCCGGACCCCCGAGTAGAAGGCCAAATTCTTAACCACTAGGCTATCACCGCCATTACGACCATTAAGTTACTTTAATTAAGGGGCTTCTAGTTCCCTTCTTAATGTTCTCTTCTACGATATCTGATAGGAAAGATAAGCATTTTTATAGCATGAGTTATGTTGATTTTAAAATCACCTGGTACTTTGTATAGCGGTGCACTGCTCCGTCTGCGTAAACTAAACAACAGTGTTTCGAAGGGTGCAGAGCTGCTGGCAAGACATTACACCTGAGAATAACATTAACGAAATACAAATTAAAGAATATTTTATCATGAAAAAAACATAAGAATCTTTCATTAAATTTTCATTAAGTTTAAAAAGCTTTCATTAAATTTTCGACAAACGACTTCCAATTATTAAAGTGAAAAAAAATCTAAGGCGGCATAATACCTTTGAACACATATCTCGGCCACGATTCGAAAAGAAAGTTTATCATACAAATTTCTGTATATCAAAAAATCTTTTCGAATCGTGGCCGAGGTATTAGTTGGCTACTAACATCTCCATGAAACCGTACTGGAGTTGCTTTGTGGAATATTCTCTGGGACTGCTGTTAAGAATCACGCTCAGTAATGGGCCATTAATTGGTTAAAAACAACTAAGTAAGCTAATTTTAAAGATATCAGTAACTGGGCCAGTTGATTGTTTAAATACAAACACTACGGTCATAGCACCTTGAAGTAAATGGGAAGAAGAGACACTGCAAGTTGCGAAACAGTTTGAATGTCAAATAACAATGCGTATGTGTCTAAAATTCTATGGTGGGGCCAGAAGTTGCTATTGTTGATTCTTGTAACACTTGGCGCGCTGGCCTTTGAACTATGGCTGTGACACGCGGCCGCGTGTCTTGAACTACGTGAGGACAGAGACAAATCTTAGATATGTGTTTGAGAGGAACTTCACTGTTCAGATATTAGAAAGCAAGGGTGAATTTAAGTTATGACATTGCGTAAGTCAGCTTAATAGATAATGAGAACGAGACTGGAAATGATGTAAATTACAGCTAGAGCTAGGATTTCAAAAATTAAAAAAAATGGCTTTTAGGTTAGGCTACACAGATAGAAAACATACAGTACTTTTGAAAAAGTAGTATTACCATAGAGCCTCTTAAGGCCGAGCGACAAAACTGAAGTTAAATTAAATGAGAAGCATTAAAATGACGCTCATGACAATATTTTATATACAATTTTTGTGTAATAGTAAAAGTATTCTAACCTAAATACTAAATAACAGTAAGTAAGTCTACTAATCCTGAAAGTAACGGAGTAAAGAAGATAAAAATGGACTCCTACCTGTGTGTAGTACGAGCAACCCAGATGACCTCATCTTCATACACACCAGCTGCTACCGCCCCGCTCGGCACCGCACCACACGCGCTCACCACCCACACTGGGCCAGAGCATCGCCATAGCGGCAAGCACTCTGTGTAACATCATGTACAAAATGTATGAGCAAAGTCAAACAAAAAATTTGCACGAAAATAAAAGAGGCGGAAGATGATTAAGAATGATAGTGATTCAAAATTACGTCACATCAAGAATCTCAACAATTGGTCGGTACCACTCACTCAGCCTAATATGAGGCCGATTTGTCAAATGTTTTGCCAGAAACAGTTTACCCAACATGCGGGGTCCAGTTGGTCATTTAGTCAATGTTTAATATACTCCACTGATTAAATTAATAAGTACCTAAACTTCTTTTTATTTTAATTCTGAAAAGACGATAAAAGTTTCAAAAAGTGCTTACCAGCAATAATATTTCCGTACTTTTGCTCGAAACAAATATTTAAATGAGTATTATATTTAACCCAGTCGTCGAGATATTCTTTCACCTTTCCTTTCAAGTGCTGCCATCGCCTACATTAAAAGTGTTTTAAGTGTTTATACACAATAAACATTCAAATCTTAAAATAATATTACTATTACTATCCTCATACTTACAAATCGCAAAGCGGTGCATTTAAATCTGCGAGTTGTAACCTATCAGATTCCTTAACCTGAAAGTAAATAAGAAAAATATAAATAATGTATCGTATATAAGAAAATAATAATATACATATATTATTTTTCTAAATAACAAAACTAGGTTTTGATATTAATTAAAACTTTTACTTTTGCAACTTACAACGGCGATCAGCCACTTCGTCCACCTATTAAACATATCAATTATATCCATCATTTCTCGCTGACACTCTATATACACTTGAGTTTTTATTGTCGCCCTGACAGGAGAAACGATCTGAAACAATTATGTAACTTAAGATATTAACCTTATAACAATCAACTGTTATATAAACCCTTGCTTCGATACGGTGGCTTTTCCGACCACCTGAAAAAATTAAATTGTGACATAACTAAAGGTTAGACATAAGGATAGCGAGAACTTATTCGTAGATATTGATGTCCTCTATAAAATTGTAGTATATGACTTTTCTCTATTTCCAATAGTTTCCGCAGCTTACGGGGGATTTATTTTGGTATTTTTTTCACACGTTGGGTTACATTAACGAAGTTTACATACGAATGGCTAACGTTTTTGAAAATATTTTATAAGCCTATGTTCAACAGGCATAATGTAGGATATATCAAATTGGCCCAATTGTTTCGGAGCCTATTCTCCTCAAATTACATCTATATAATATTACTATAGAAATAAAATAGAGTACTTTTTTATCACGATATCTTAAAGCAAGGCGTAACGTTAGCTGCCGGCTGAAAATATTATACTGACGCCACTGTAATGCTTCTGTTTCCACCCTTCTTTTATATGTCGCCCAAGTTTCTTCTTTTTCCTCTGAAATATTTTTCATACATTTTAATGTACAAATACATTGCAGAGATTATTATTGTAATAACTTGAATATTCCAATAGTATACCAGAAGTAACGTGAGGTTCAGGACTGAACGCCAACGATCGATCAATATTTTCTTGGATCCAGTCGCGCCAAGCCTGAACGTTCCACATTAAACTGACCATCATTGCATGCCAGTCCGCCATTTGATCTGTTGTAACGATGGGAACACCTGCAGGGAATACTTGTAGGTAACTTTGGGTGTTAAAGTGTTGAACATTTCGTCTGTTCATTGTCTACTTAGTAGTACTGAGGCAGAGATACTAAATACGCATGAATAATATTGACATAACAAAACAATTTTTTAAGATACTGTTCCAAATATCACATACTCGTACATGCATGTTTCTGCATGTTTCCGATATAAACATATCCATGTGTATTAATTATTTCAACTTACGTGTGCTGTATCCTCTTCTAACGCGAGCGCTGCTTTGTTTAATGTCGGAGCTTAAGGAAGGAGATAGGCCACGTCCACACCATGGAACAGGAGAACTTTGTCTATTTATTTCCGCAAACATTGTTGTAGGCGACTGCCAAAAGGGGCTGTTACCTTCTTGAAACGGGGATGTTCCAGAGTTTGCACTTGGAGGTGTATAATACGACGGGGTGGATTCTTCAGCATCTGGATTATCCGTGCTTGAGCATGGTTGAAGTTTATGGTATTGTTGAACAAATTCAGAATGTTTATTTTCAAAATGCTTCGAGTACGGAGGGGAAAATAAACGTGATTTGATCATTTTAGTGGGAGACAATGAAAATGAAGTTTTTTTAATACCTGACTGCGAACTTGGCAATTTTGTTGAAGAATTTCTAGAATAACTAGTCGAGTACAATAAGTATGAAGTGGTAGGATTATTGCATCCCGGTGTAGGTTTGGGAGCTGGGCATGGTCGAGACGAAGATTTGTCTTTCCGATTTCCTTGTCTAGTAGGGCACTGGGTGAAAGATATCTCCAGTCCTGGAGCGAATGCCCGTGTTGATCCAGGACTGATTTCAAGTTGATGCGATGGAGCTAAATCAGCTAAAGCCTGAGCTGACACATGTCGCGAGCAGGTGCAACATGGACGTGCCACCCGCCGCAAAATCTCATCACACCACAACTCGCACTGTACAAATACGTTCTTCATACATTTGCAAACTTGTATAAACTCTGTAAAATAAAAAATATTATGAATACTAATAATAGTTAGATACTTTAACTTGCATGGGAAAAAGTAAAATAATGAAATTACGTGGTTGCAAAAAGCGAACTGCCAAGTACATAGTAACATCTTCGATTACATCTGAAAAATAAAACAACAATAAAATATCACATATAATATACAAGATACAAGATAATCCTGTTCTAATAACCGTCCATGAGCCCTTGATGTTTTTCAGGTGGACATCGGGTCATTAAATTAGAGAGTTTGATTTCAATTTTTCTTGCAACCACCGGGTCAGCGTTGGTAACTGCTAGTTGGTCAGCATTCTTGGGTTTCAATCTGTAATAGACATAAGTTTTCTGTGTAAATGCATTATATTTTTGGTTACATATTAATTCTGAGGTATAGCTAATAATAGTAATTACATTTCAGCTCCTTCAGCATATGTTTTACAAATAGTTCCATGTCGGAGTAGGACGTTCCCTCCGTATTCCTCCATTCTTTGTATTAGTATCGAGAGGGCTTCAGTCTTTTCACCTGAAAATTAATACAACGTTAGGTTGTAGTTGGCATTTTTATAATTTGCTTAACAGCCAAAGTGTGCGACAGTTTGTCCGCATTAGTTCCTGTGGATTTTCTCTTATAAAGCAGTATAATAATAAATAAATAATAATAAGTATCTTTGGACAATTCACACTCGGCCATCTGAACCCAAATTAAGCGTTAGCTTGTGTTATGGTGATCAGATAACTGATAAACATACATATATGCTTTTAAATACATACTTAAATAGATATTTCTATTACACACCCAGAAACACAGAACAAACATTCCTGGTCATCACAGAAAAGTTTGACCTGGGTGGCAATCGAACCCACGACCTCTGGTGTAGTAGTCAGGTTCACTAACCATTAGACCAACCGGCCGGCATTATAGCAGCGTGATGGAGTATGCTGTAGGCCTTACTATGAGGAGAGACTCATGCTCAGTAAAGGGTTGAGTTGAATGTTGAAGCCAATCCTTCATACGTCTTTGGTGCCGACTCTCTCGAATTGGGAGTCTCTTCCCTGGGAGTCCGTGGCATTGCACGACAAGCTATCCCGTAGTTACACAACAATAAAGGAAAATAGCCCCTAAACCTGGAAGTTTCTTAGAACCTACTAGATTCCCCTGGTTTTGTAATACTAAGGGTTTCGTTAGGGTAGACCTTTTTTGTTACTGCATAGGGAGCCGAACGCGCGTTTGAACCGCGTTGCTACCTGTTTATTAAATGTGTATGCTTCTAATGATAAGAATTTTGGAAATCGGTACAGTAGATTTTGAGTTCATTCCTTTCAAAACTACAATATTTCCTTTTTCTAATGTTAATATTTAAAACGATATTTTCATTATAATACAAGAGACAAGAAATAAAAAAAGAACCAATTACTGAAATAGAGCTTTAATCACTTTTAATATTAATGTTTATTTATGTACAGATAGCATTAACATCTATAAAAACTGGATGTCTACAGTAAAAATTGTAAAAATACCGTACATTGTACAATCCGCAGAAAAACATAAAAAAAAAATTGTACAGCTCGCTACAGTTCAATCATTTTGGAGACGTTTTGTAGTATTGATATACAGTGTGTAAAATCGGAACAAAATTCGAAATTCGAACTCGAATTCATTCAACTTAAAAATAGCACTATCCAGTGAACATTCCATTGTAGTTTTTTAGAAATAAATTGATAGAGTTTATTGTATTAGTCCATTTACTTGTCGACCGTACATTACTTCAAACGTAAAAACGTCTTCAAGTTGATTTAGTACACGCGTTGATAACTTATGCATCCTTCTGTACTTATAAAACAAAATTCTGTCGCAAATTGCTTAAAAAATACAATAATACATAATTTTGTGAAGTTAGATGCTAAAACCTTGCATACGAGTGTATAAACAAAAAGTCTGAGAATAAAATCATTGATGTAAAATAAATACTTCATATTTTCTTTGATTAAACTTTAGTTTTGTACGGTAGATCAAAATACTCCAGTCAATATTGAATACCAGAATTTAAGGTAAACATTGGTAAAATCATACTAAATCTACCCTAAGTCAAGTACATTAAAAACTGAATACAAAATTAGGTAAACAATAAATAAGTGTTTTTAAAACTCATCAAGAAGCACCAAGTCTACAAATCATTGCCACATCTCATAATAGTAATAAAAATAACCATCATATACAATAATATGTAAAAGAGGGTACCAACAAAAAACAAGAAAAATGAATGAGTCACGTGTAAGTCGTCAGCATGAAAGTAATTTTGTATGTCATTTAAAATTATTTAACTAAACGTTAAATTTCCTTGTAGTTCATGACTAAGAGAAATATCTTCAATAAATAATTTTAGTTCTAATGGAATGTCATGCCGAATATAAATTCTGTAAACAATAAGAGGTATTTTAAAATAATACTACAGATTAAAGCGTTTATCCCTAGAGATGTGGCATGTAATGTAGAGTACATTTGAAGTCGAATTGCACCAAAAATAAATGTACCTTAGCAGACGATAAAATTTTGGATTAAGCACACGGAATTGTTGAACTTGTTAAGTTTAAAAATGGTTTTCAAATACTTTAATTCACTATCTACTTGATTAAAATGGGTGAGTGAGATAAAATCGTAAAATTTCCAAGATTGACACATTTTGAAACACTGTACAATAGGTTTCTGGATATAGTGTTGTCCTTTGTATCGCAAAAAGACAGGGAAGCCAAGTTAAGGAGAATATTTGCTACATCAGCACGAATCGACTTAACATAAGCAATTAAAACTGTTGTTTTAGGAACTATTTTTCCAACTTTGGATCTAGACGAACATGACCTATTAGTAGTCATTGCCGTAAATCCAAAAAATCTAATCCAAGACACGGTAACATAGTTCCAACCATTTTCCGTAATCATGATAATATTTAATACTGATGCCCCTACTCAATTATAATTAAATGTGCTTAGTCATCAGAAATTTGCTCCTTCAATATGATTTAGGCTGACATTGTTTTTATAGCAGTTAAAACCATGTTGCCGTTCTAAGAAATACATTCACAATAAAATACAACTACAACTAAAATGATATTAACTTATAAGAGAAGTTAAATATTTTAGTAAGATAACGATATTTTGTATATGGTACCACACATATTGTACAATACACACCGTATCTTGTTATAGCTAATTTTGTTATAAACAAATTATATAATGCCGGAACACACTGAAAATCTTCGAAACTGAGCCCATTTTGCTTTGGTTGATGTATATAAAAAATCGTGATACAAAGAATTCAAGGGCAGCTTATATGTTTTCATAGGACAGCATTTTAATGATATATGTAGGTATTTACAGAATGTACAATATGTGTGAACAACATGTTAGTGAAGGATCCGATTCTTATGATCGCTTTAAAACCACTATTGACATCATCAATAGTTTAAAAGCGAGTAACAATCTCGTTTCAGTCTTCCAAATACTCACTACTTCATTTTCCTAGCAAACCTATGAAATGGAAAGCAAAAATGGAATAATGTCTCAAGACTTGGGAAAATGCTGAAGTTTAACAGGAATGTTTGAAAATTGAACCAATTTTGTAATAATAATCAGTCTTGAATGTGGATGTAAGAGATGCCGCTGCAACTGTCAAGTGATTTCAAGATTAGCTACCGACTTGTCTTAAACCAATAGTACCACAAAGAATAAATAGTTAAATTATGTAACATATTGTGTACAATTCACAGTTCTTTAAGAGTAATTTCATGGCATATAATGCTAACTATGATATACTTACGATAAGTTGCGTAATGGTCCATAAGTAATTGTACGCGATAGTAAAAAATCTAGCACGAGAGTTATTTACACGAGCACCGCAAATAAATGATCCGATTGCACTATCTTAGTTCACTGATATCACTTCACTTCATTTCATGTGACGTAATCACTAAAAGCTCGTTGGCACTTTATTGTTCAGTTAGTTCATTAATCATTACTACACTTCTGTGCCATCTTCACCTTCATCTTCAAATAGGGGTTCATTGGGGTTAACTTCAGTACTAGGTTTTTTCTTAGGCTTAGGTGGAGGCCTGGGAGGTATCTTTCCACTTCTCCCTAGGGTTCCCGATTGGTTTAGAGAGACATTGCTTTCATTTTTCCTTGGGTCATCCTTCGAAGGCGAACTTACTTCTTCCTTATTGTCTGTTCTAGGGTTTCTTCGCAGAGAACCTGTTTCTGGTTTACCTTTACGGCTAAGAGTGCTGTTTTCGGATACCTGAGAATGTGCATCAGCATTTCTACTATCAGAGTTGCTAAACAATTGCTTTCTCGGCTCAGGCTGAGGTGTCGAAGTGTTCTTTGCTGTCCAACTCATTCGGGGATTGACCGGCTCTTGGGGACCAGGGGTTGAAATCTGACTAGACAACTGAGAGCTGATGCTGTTTCTATTAGGCATAAATGGTGGTGGAACTGGGGAAGGCGCTGGTTCCTGTTCTTCGATAGGCGCATAATACACTTGGTGGGGAGGCGCATACGCTGTTGGGGTCGCTGGTAAGGGTCTATTTCTCATTGGCGAGAATTGTTGCTCTAGACCAGTTTTGTTTAGTGAAAGTACTGAGCTGCCATCTGCAGTGGTTCTGAGGCCTAGGTTATCATACAATGGCTCTTGGGCTTCGGTACTTGGAAGAATTTGGGTACTAGCAGTGCTCGACCAACTCGGTACTCTAGGTCTTCTAGGTATCGTAACGTATCCTTGCCTTGGTGTAACGACTGGTGGAGTTATGGGAGCCGTGAATGGAGATTGAGATCGAGAATAAGGTAGAGTCCTGAATAGATTTTGATTGGTCGTCATTCCATAAATTGGAGAATGAATTGGACTGACAGGATTCAGCTGATTTAGTCTACTTGTGTCTGGAACAGTCGACGCGTTGCTCGCTGCTGGAGATATTTGAGCAGCTCTTGCTGGGAAGGAAAGCAAGTCTGGTGGATACGCTCGACCATCGGTGCGGCCATATTCGACGTTGAGAGCATCTTGAGACCGTTTTGTTGGTTGATCAAACTCGAGGGAGCGTTTTTCGTCGTCATTGTGAGCTGAAACAATTTTCAAAATCTATATAAGTTTATTATCGTAAATATTGTTTGCACCATATATTTTACATGCCTCATTTACAAGAATAGTCTTAGCTTTATTTTTTCTAGCTATTTGCGAAGTGTGGATATAACAAATGATCTCAATATTGGCTTTGCAATTACCATTCTCTTTCACACCGTTCCAGTGGTACTGCAATTACATAACTTGGTTTCTTTGTTGGCAATTAGTGTTAGAAAGTAAAGGCAATTAGTTATATTTAAGACTTTTATTGCCATTATATTCCGAATATCAAAATGGAACAATATAATATATTTATAATACATTACATATAGTATAAAAATAACAAACACTTTGTATGTACGTAAAAATATTATCTCAGTGTACGTCAACAAGAAGTATTCATAATTTAAACTCTTTATTTATTGCACACTACAGAGAGATATTAAGAACTCATTAATGTAATAAGACATGAACCTTATTACTGACTAATCCAAAATTCATCATAATGCAATAAGCAGTGATGAAAATGATCAATAATTTTTAATGAAGAAAATGTGAAAAAAGGAATAAAATGCGATGCTACTTACCAAATACAGAGTCATTGTCCAGCAATGTTTTATTCAGCTCCGACATTTCAGTGCCTCCGCTTGTGATAGACGGTGGCACATCA
Organism: Asbolis capucinus; assembly: GCA_018249125.1. Taxonomy (NCBI): domain Eukaryota; kingdom Metazoa; phylum Arthropoda; class Insecta; order Lepidoptera; family Hesperiidae; genus Asbolis; species Asbolis capucinus. Next base: position 25,757 of record DWJZ01000356.1, read on the forward strand.
TACCTCCTTGGGGGCTTAGTAACTGGGTTTACAGCTGTGATCAAACTCTTCTCCATTTCAGGTATTACAGACCCTTCAATCAATGCTTCTCCGTTCGAAGTATCAGCTTTTTTCTTATCTATACCACGTCGTCTACAACAGCAGTAACATAGAATCACCAAAATTATAAGCAAAATAGTTGCAGTACATGACACTCCGATCAAAACTGGCAGCATGTTACTGTCCATATCAGGAGGAACATTCTTCGCTGGTGGTGTTTGAATGATAGTTAATGTCAAACTTCTTTCTTCTACGCCACCAGCATTTTTCGCCACACACAAATATTCACCATTGTCTGTAGTACTAGCATCCACAATGGTCAAATTCACCCACTTGGTATTCTCAGCATTATTTTGGGTTACATAATATTTAACTTCACCTTGATATCTATTACTACCATCAATGATTTGAGCGTTCTGCACCCAGTTGACTTCAGGTAAAGGATTGCCATTAACTTGGCAAGACAGAGTAACATTGGTATCGAAAGACCTCAAAGTAGTTTTAGTTGAAGGATAAACAATGCTTGGCCTGCAAGCAAAATCGGTGGAGTCCAACTCCTTCCACAATTTCCCGTGTACTTTGGGTGGCTCACTACAGGATATTGGTGATGTGTAAAGGTTTTTGCTTATCACCCAATTTCTGAATGGTTGTAGATAGCAATCACATCGCCAGGGGTTATCATGGACGTCTAAATTCGATAGCGTCAAACCACTCAGCGTATCAATTTTTAAATACTCCAGTTTATTGCCATTTAATCTCAGGATATTTAGTTTTGGAACATTCATGAACGTCTTTACACCGAGCTGCACTATTCTGTTATTACTCAAATCTACTTTTTGTAAGAACGGTAAATTATTAAATAGTCCATCTTCAAGTTTCTCTATTTGATTGTCGTTTAGCAAAATCCATCTGATTTTCGCTGTCTCCTTAAAAGTCTCTGGGTGGAGTGTTTTGAGATCGTTTTTCGATAAATCAAGTTCGATCATAATAGCGAGACCGCTCAGTCCATTCTTGTGTATTGTTATGAGTTTGCATTCTCTCATGATTAGTTTCTTGAGGTTTATTAAGCGGACATCCTCAAATGCATGCCTCGTTATTTCGAAGAGATCGTTGCCAGTTAAATCTAATATTTGTATTTCTGTGCTGAGTGTTTTGGGTATGTCGTGTAAGTTTGATTGCGAGCAATCTGCCTGCTTGTTACCACTCGCCCAAACGCATTTGCATTCCTCCGGGCAGTTAGTAGTGAAATCAGTCGCGGCCGTTGCCAGCACCAAGTTTAACAGCAGCAGTTTATGGAACATTTTCTCCGCCATTTTCGTTTATTTCAGGACCTGAAACAAGGAAAGTTTAATGTTAGTTCCCAGATTTTATTTTATAAAAGGAAAGGACGTTTGAATTGTTTTAACGTGGTAATGTTACTTTTACATTACCAGAAATACTATGTAATTTTTAGTTGAACATGTGTGTGATTTAACCTGATTTATCGTTTCTTTATGTAAATAACTATTTTTTACAACTACCGTTGTTAAATATTTTAATGTTTTTTTTTTAATTAAATAAGTATTAAGGTGTTGGATAGTTTACAATGATTTTCCGAAAAATATATGATCTAACAGTGATCTAACATTTTAATAGACACCAATTCCGATTAAAGATGCTCTAGAGCAGCCTAAAAACAAATTAAATTAACAAATAAATAACAGTAAAGTCGATTTTCCCTTTGTTTTTTACCATCAGAATACCAAAAGCTTGATATCAAGAGATATATGTATATAAAATGATATAACACTTAAGCGTACGTGTTTTTGAGGCCGTAAACCGCTGAAAATAGAAGGCGTTATAGCAAGCGTGGTAGTTTAATAGCCACATTAAAGATGCACCTTTACAACTTACGATATATCGTACGACTTAAGATTTTTATGGCGTATAAAATCGTAGGCATCGTACTGTATGGCGATAAGTGAATCTATGTAAAGAAAGGTTTCTTATCAACAATATTCACAAAGTTACGATAAAATTTATTTTTCAACTTTGTATGAATTTTGATTTCAACGAAAATGTAGAGAAAGTTTTCGTGTGTTAAAGTGTGAATGTAGTTAAAGGTACTAACGTCATAATAATTACACTGATTTGTAAGCAAGAAATGTATCATATGTGATATGTATGTGTGCGTGGTTAAATCAACCAACTTGTAACAAATCAAGTGCGTTAGTAACCGGCTTGCGTTTCTCTCGTCCCCGCTACTAACTGCATATCCTTTTCTCATTTTCTTAATTAATGGTTTTGTCCCATTAACATCACTAACTCGTCATTTACATATATAACAAATGCAGGTGTAAATAAATGCAACAAATACTTATAAACAGTGATGTAAAATCAAAACAATTTCTTTTGAATTCAGACAAGAACAAATTTTTTACTCTAAATAATAATAACGACTCATTTATCGAGAATAATAACGAGAATCGTATCGCCATCGTGTCGTCATCCCTAAATAATGCACCAGACGGTACCAGGAGAGCAGTAAAGTTAACAGTACAAATGTAAAACATTTACAGATGAAACGTTTATTAATAAACACATCGAACACGCTCGTAAATGAAATATACTGTGTACGTTAAAGAAATAAACATTGCGCTGCATCTCGCTCTATCATGTACAAAATGAGTGAGCGGTCCGATTTACAGACAGATATTATGTTCATTGTTATGGGGTCTGTTAAGATATTGCTAGACGATTTATTAGTTCAGAGTCTGTCGGGGGATTTATGGGTAATTCCGTTAATTTGCTTAAGTGGATTAGACCAAGCTTTTGAAGGCCAGTGATTAAAATCACTAGTTATTATTCATAACGGAATATTATGATTTTGTTAAAATGTATAAGCATTTTAACTTTATTGAATTATATTTTATGGCCGCACTAAAAGGGCGCGTGGAAGCCTATTTCGATCGGGTTCATGGTCAAGCCCAATGTCGTGGACCTTGCCGCCATCTGATAAGATCTAACTACTGTCACCTGATGGGCTAACCAGGACGGACACCTAGAGATGCCATACGTAGGAAGCAGCAATCTTGCCTAACTTTGCCAATAAATTGGACGTATGTACATACGAAGCTGTGTTATCGAATTTGTCAGATCGGCTGATCAGAGGCCTAAGTCCTACTATAGTCCTCATATAGTCCTCCAGATTTTTGTATCAGAGAGGTGGAGGGACTGGTAGCCAACCTCAGTGTCGGAAGTTTATCTTACGATAATAACCGAGCTGACAGCTTTTTGTGCCCTCCGAAGCACGAAAGCGGTCATGTAATTCTTGCCACTACAAGTCTCCCATCCTTCTATCGACCGCGCCCGCTGTTTAAGAATTTCGATCGTTAACACCCGAAATAAACCCCAAGGCTATAAACGCTTCAATTACTTTATAACTTTCTAAAATTATTATTAAATGGGTCGGATTAGTTGTAGGCGTGTTGAAGACCCACAAGCTGTTAAAGGATGCCGTACGACTGCCCGTTGCATCTATCCTGGCGTCTCCTGCCCGCTGACCTGGATCCCAGGGTACATTGGCCCTAATCACTTTTATACTTGGTCTATGATTAAGCATCACGTACAAAAAATACTAGTCATCAATACAACCTATAAAACCACTCTTGGATTGTGGTTTCCTTTTATCATGTAAAAGACACTAGCAAACTGCAGATTGGTAGTAATTCAATATATTGTAAAGAACGTTCCCATACCGCATATTGCGTAATACGGTACAAAAATACCATCATAGAATCTTCATTAAAAACGCATTTTTTAATACCGCATTTTCAGTAATTTTTTTAAAATCCAAGTAGCTTAAACTCTATTTTTTTGCAACATTTTCACCGAATTATTGATTAAACTTTTTTTCTTAATAATTTCTGAAACACCGACTAGAACAATCCACTGCCTACCTATTTGCACACTTATTGCACAATAATATGGTTTATTAGAATTAATAATTTCATTTACTTGCAGGTATCGTAAACAATGATATAAAATAAGGTATAAAAAAGTCTTTTTCTAAAAAAACATCTGATATACTAGTGAGGTTACATATGTTTTTATATTTTTCTCTGAAAGGCCATAACCGCGGCTATAACCCATTTCAAGGATATTCATATATTACTGGACACCTGTATAAGAAACACACCTCCTTTTTTTCAAGTCGGTTAAAAATTACAGGTACTCGCAGGACCCGAACCCAGGACCTCTCATTAGAGAAATCAAATTTCAAACAGTTACCAAAGAACTGCATATTTTATACTGTAGTAAGTACATTAAAAATAAACCTGTAATAGTACCGCGCTAACAGACGATGGTAACGCTGTGGTATTTCGTCAAAAGTCAAGTTAAATCGTACAAAGCAAAATGAATCGTACAGCATTGTTCGTTCGTGCCGTTCGTGTTATATTATTTGTAGCACGCGTGGCTGTACAAATTTTTGTTATATTCGTGTGCTTTAATTTTACAGAACGGAATTTATTATGCTCGGCCGCCTTTTCCCCATTTTATATGTATGCAAATATTTAAATTGAGTTGAGATTCAGATTGGAATGTGTACTACACGCGATGATAATATACGGAAATACAGCACAATTATTGAACAATATTAAAAGAAATCTCTGCCAAAACTCAGTTATTTGTTTATTTACTTATAGGCAATAGCTGAGTTAATGAAACTAAGAACCAGTATACGATATATAGAATTATACAGATAGACACACTACAGCGAGTTATCTAAAAATTGTGACTTTAGTGCCTAATGTCTCGGCAGATAATACATACATATATCTTTTTTTTGTTAAAGTCAGTAGTTACCAGAGATTTAGTACAAAGGCGAGCTTATCTCTAGTAGAGATTTCTTCCAGCCAACCTAACTTGTGTGAGGGAATCAGATGTTGGATTATGGTAAGTGTACTTTAATTGAAAAATAAATAAAATTTGTAATAGATAAACATGCTATGCTAACAATAAATAAAATATCAGTCTATTAACAAAATTAAATGCAATTTGTGGGTTAACACAATATGCCAATTAGAAATTATCACTTCGCTGACAAAAAATATCGAGAGGAAATCCTCCTGAGATTTTCCCATACAACTCTTGAAGGTGGCGGACGTCAACCAATCCGCAATCGGCGCGATTGGTGGACCTGCCTGCCTGCAGCCCACACGTTATAAGGGCCCCGATCACAACAGTAGGACAGTATGGATTGTGGTAAATGATGAATTAATGCTAAACAAGCTTTGCTTTGAGAAGCCGCTGTATTACACTACTAATATAGAACTATAATAATACTGGGCTAAGAGACAGTAGAACAGCTCAAGACAAAATAATTAGGGATGCCAAATAAACAAACAACCAGCGACAGTATCTTACTCGAATTTAAAGTAACAGCACTTACCCAAATAACATGTAAAGAAGCTGTGAGTAGGGCGACACATATAGTATAGATAATAAGGAAGCTATTAGGCGCTTGCAGGTGGCAATAACCGAGTCCCACTGCTGGGGTTGGGGACGCCGGGGACAGCCCGCGAACAATTTGAACATGAGTGCGTTTCGCCTCCCGCCAGTAATTGCGTGCGGCTGCGGCGCGAGCGATGTGCGCTAGCGGACAATCTAACCTACAAACTTTTCCTATGGCTACGTCCGCGTGGAACTATTATAAAAAATCATTCATTAGTTTAGGTCTGAAATGTAAAAGACAGACAAGAGTTATTTTTACATTGACGCAAATTATAATCGATCAAATACAGTGCAAAATTTTTACATAGACTTACTATTTGATAACAGAATACATGTTCCATGAGGCTAGAAAGCTATGTCGTCGATGCGGATAATAAAACCATAGTTATAACAAAAATATAAGACCATGTTTTAGACGAACTGGCAAATTTTACCGCCAAAGGATTACTCAATACTGAAATAAATTATTGAACTGTATTAACTTAAAACGCCGAACATTCTATACTTTTATATTTATTCTACAATATTTCTTCGGCTTAGAAATATCCAATACTTGGGTTGGCCACTTTGTGTCGCTCTCACACCCCTCCACTAATTTCGTCTTGAGCAGCCTGACGTAGTTTTAGGCTCTGAGTTATGACGTTATACCCGTAGTAATGAACCATTACCGCCGCCGCTCATACCGCACGCCAAAACTTAATATACGACGGAATAACGCAGTAAGCACCGTAAAACGCTCTCTCTTGTAATGTAACGCGGGTGTAATTCAAGAGCTATTGCAGAAAGATTTCATTAAGCTGAACAAATAACGTAGACATAAGAATTCATATCATCTTTGAGCGTAGCTTGATTCTCTGACTGCGAGAGAACCATTTTTTGAGACTTGAGATCTTATTGTGAATTATAAATGGGAAAGTTTGTGAGAAAAAATGGATGGGTGCGACCTTCATGAAAAACATACTGAACCTATCTGATTAAAATTTGGCACAGAGATAGGTTATAGTGTGAAATAACACAGGCAGGCTACTTTTTATCAAGGTATCTACCACAGTTATCACTGCTGTAGCGATGGCCTACTGATGTGAAAATTGTATATCAGGGTTTCTCAACCTTTTTGGCGTCGCGGCTCCCTAACGTCTTGCGAAAATGTTCATACCTCCCCTTATAAAATATCATAAAAAACCTCATAACTCTCGTTTGGTCGGAGAAAAATAACATTATAGTTTTTATTATATGTAGGTAATAATTAAGTTTATAAACACTTACTTAGTATAAAAAAATTTAAATGTATGAAGTAACTAATGTGAAACCATTTTTTTTAACTGCTTCGCACCTCTCCTAAAAACCAGCCTCATGCCCCTCAAGAGAGGCGCTTCCCAGTGGTTGAGAAACCCTATTGTATATGGTTATATACTGTAATATAATAAGTAAAATAATTATCTTATTTTTTACTTTCGATAAATTCAAATTCAAAATAATTTATCTCATACCGGTATTTTCAATACATTTAGGAACGTTATTTTTTTGGAATGTACCACCGTTTCGGAAAGGTGCCAAAATAAAGAGGGGAAGAAGCAGCGAAAGAATCTCCTCAGCACATCTTTTTAAACACACATTCAAATTATTTTTACAGCCAGTCTTGGGTGGAACCGGTTGCGGACGTGTACTATGTCCAAGCATCCTTGTCATTAATATAATATTAACAGTATAATACCCTTTCTGTATAAGTCTTGTTTTAGCCGATACAGGTAGTTTCTATGATGAAATAAATAATTTGAAATTGACATCAAATTGCCAGACGAAAGGAATCCTTAAAACCATTAAATAAATATCTAAATATAAATATCTCAGGACAACTCACACACGGTCATTTGACCCCAAACTAAGCGTTAGCTTGTACTGTGGTGATCAAACAACTGATAGACATACATATATATTTTTAAATACATACTTATATAGATATTTAAACGTTTGACCTGGGTGGGAATCGAACCCACGACCTTCGGCGTAGCAGTCAGGTTCGCTAACCACTAGACCAACCGGCCTGTATCTCATTCTCAGACAGTCATTCTCAACATTCTATCTAAAACACAAAATTGCATGCGATCAATTCACAATTCAATATATCCAGCAATATATAACTGATTTCAAACAACTTGCCTGCTAACAAATGACATTCAAATGATACCTTTGATGTGGGCAATTCTTCAATCAGCTCCCGACGAGATCAAACGGTATATTCACCCTCACTTTACCCTAAGGTAATGTAAAGTCTCACAATGCCTACAACCTACGCCGAAATCATTGAATACAAAGCTGAGTGAATATTTGTATTGCTACCTATCTGTATACAAATAAAGAAGTTATCGGTTGGTTTGCAAAATGTATTCGAATTACCCGTTTAGGGTTATTCTCACAATATATAATATTGTTATCAGGGATTCGTGAGAATTGAAACTGGTCAAATGTGAGAGGGTTTCATAAGGGATGAAAGGTTTTTATATTCCTTTTTCTATATGTTTTTTGTTCAACATTGCATATCTGTCCCAATAATGGGCTCCCACGTCTACCACGCTGGATTGATACACCTTCGAGAATTTAACGGAGAATCCTCAGGAGTGCACATTTCCTCACGATGTTATTATTCATCGCAGCAAGGATTTGAACCCAGGACCTCTTGTATAAAAGACAAACGTGCAAACCACTAGACTACCACTGCTTTTTTTAATTAAAATAAACAAAATTTTTTGTTACGACACCCATCATGATAGACATTTTGCAAAATGCTCAATAGTACATTACGGTTAAACCGTTACGGTTAAAAGAATCTCTTAAAACTTAAGATTATCTAAGGTACTCGTAAGTTACTTAAGTTGGAACTATGCGTTTTATATTTAAATTGCTACCTTAGATCAGGTACCTAATGATGTATAGATACTAAGCAACACATTGCTTAATCTTTAATTAACTTAAAGTATTGTTTAGGATACGAGAATTCGCTGACAATTGACAATTAAGTAATGTTTGCCCGTGGTTGACCGTGTAGCCGCAACAAATTAGACATCACCTGCCTAATTTAGACGAGGTCCGATTACCATTTCAATATTTTCCACTTACCCTTTGCAAG
>DWJZ01000357.1:0-34407 GCA_018249125.1 Asbolis capucinus
GGGGGGGGGACAAAACGGGGGTGTTGCGGATGCAGCACCCAAGCACAAAATGGTTAATTTTTTGCCACTATTCATCGCCCATCCAATCTCTCATACATATATTCTTCCCTGTGTATACTGTTGTAGTGTTTATATAAGTTCATATACTAAACTTATGATACGGAGCACGAAATCTTTGAAACAATCTCAAGAAGCTTCCGGAGCTTTCTAATGGAAATTTCTCGAGGAAGTAATTCCTCCGCCAAAATTGCAAACCCACATTCCGGATTGCTCATAGTTCTCTGAGTAATATATCGGATGCAGCACAATAAGCATTATAAAGCTTGACATGATTTAGTATTTTCGTTGTAATAGACGGTTTAGAAGATCCATCCATCCCGTTTATTTATCTCATCCAAACAATTCTTAAAGGGAAAATTAATTATATTTCATCTTATACCTTATACCTAGACTGTTATATTAAACCGAAATCGACACAGGAGTAGAAAAATCAACAGAGGAGAAGAAAGAAGAAACAGAAGTCAGTGAAATGTGGTGATATCAGCTGATTAGTGATCAGACGAAGTGAGACGAGGTGATATACATAGTGCAGTATCCAGAATACAGAAGAAGCGTTATGAGGTGTTAGGGTAGCCGCTATCCCAATCCACAATTTACTTTGGAGCAGTATGATGGAATATGCTCTAAGCCTCCTCAGTCAAGAGTCTCCTCAGTTGAAATGAATGGGTAGAAACTATACCAGCTGCCGACCACACTTCCTCTTGCGTTCCTCGCACGTTCATTCACAGTGAGACAACTCCTTATTCAAACAAATAATGAGTGCGGTTCAACTCATTTGGCCCCAAAATTGTCTGTTTGAGTTATCTTCAACGTGTTTGTAATTTAATTGTAGTTTAAACTAGATCTCGCAAGTTTCAGGAGAAACGTACCGAACGTTTCGTACAGCGTACAATTACTTACATGTACCCAAGTCAATTTTCAATTTAAATAAGAAAGCCTTTCTGATGGCATAGACATATATACGATACAATACAAATGCTCTTTATTGTGCACATAACAGGGCATATATTTATAAGAACAAACAATTAACGTTCACAAAAGGCGGTCTTAATCGCTGAACAGCGATCTCTACAGGACTCTGCCACATATTGAATTGAAATCGATGATGTTAACTCTATAGCGTTACAGCACAAACTCTGTGGTTTTTAAATGCTATTTTATTATATGTGTGTATTATATGTTATTTTAAATGGTATATAAATAAAAAAATATGGCAAATTTAAACGCATTTTTGGATAACTGTCGTAGGTTAAACTTAAAATTTACCTGGCATCGACCCATTATTAACTACTGAGTACTTCGGGGCTTTCGTCGTAACTAAGGAGATACCATACTGCTTCACGTTAGTTTGACGCGGATTGTGGGACGAATTGGCCACACTGACTTGCGGAAGTTTTCCAGCGGCCCAAAGACCTCCATTAAGGCTTAACGACTATCCTCTGGCATTCATCGTAATCGACGACTGTATGTACCATCATAGGAAGTGCTTAAGATATTTTTGTCATTAGCGCTGACTCGTCTACATTCCGACAGCGCTTACTGTTGCTTTGTCGAATCTAGTCACCTTTATGTACCTCGCCACGGTTCGAAAAGTAATGTATTGTATTATATATTTACTAATTGAAAAGATGTGTTAAAATGTTTTTTCGCGCGTTTTTTCTCCTCAAAATAGCACCTTTCCGAAACGGTGATAGATTCAAAAATATTTTGACGTTCTTAAGTGTATTTTTAATACATACGTGATTAAATGAATTTTGACTTTGACATACAAACTTGACAAGTTTACTAGTCGAGATATAGCTGACTATCTAACTGATCTTGGGTATAGCAACCGCCGCACTCAATACTACAATACACTTAACTAAATATCCACGTGTCTGTAACACGCAGACGATCGTTTTTATTAAGGCTGTTAATGAAGAGAATAACTTTGCGAACATTTTAATTAAACCGAAGCGGCTGCGAGCAACAGGTCGCGTGTACATTAAATTGTTAATCTGTTCAGTTTTAGCTTTGAGGGCCGCTTTGTGATGCCTAATCACAATCACGTAGGGAGAAGGTAGCCGTATCGAAATTACATTTACTTTACACTTTTACACGCGTTACATTTAGAAAAAACAATGAATATATTGATATCGTCTCATTTTAAGCAACAAATCACTTTCCAATCCAGTAGGCTTATGCAAATATAAGATTTTAGGCTTCATTTTTATAATGAATTACTGAAAATTAATGTAACGATTAAATGGTCTTTCGAGAAAGCGTGTGCATCGGACAACAACTATCGATCGAATTAATTAGTTCAAGTTGGGCGCCGTCTTTAATATCAAAGAAGAAGTCGCCGTCAAAATATAAAAAAATACAGGGAGAACCATGTCATTAAAAGGAGTTTTTTGAAAAAACCTGATGAATGAAACAAAGTGTCACGTGTTGGCGAGGAATCATTATTGCGGAAACTATATTAATAGTTACAATAATTCGATAGTGCCAAACTATGACTAAACATGGTTACAAAGATATAAATACTTATTTATATACCTACTTATTTCTAAATTTTTCTTTCTTTGTCAACAAAAAGTAAAAAAAAACAAACTCACACCGTCACCTGAGCCCAAAATAAACATTAGCTTGTACTATGGTAAACAGAAAACTGATAACATACATATATATTTTTATCCATACTTATATAGATATTTACACCCAGGCACAACATTCCTGCTCATCACAGAAAAGTTTGACCTGAACCAATCGAACCCACCCGTTCGGTGTAGCAGTCAGGTTCACTAACCACTAGACCAACCAGCCTATTAACTTCATACCAGTGATTATAATACCGTAATGAGATATTGATAAAATCATTACAGAACCCTTACCAGCCACCTTATCAGCACCAAGAAAGTGCATTTAGTCGGCTCCCAAACGTTATTTTGCCATGTGGTGTATAGGATTTAGTCAATCCCTATAAGGCTAAACCAATATTTATAATTACAGATATATAAAATATCCCAGTTCTGTTGGCAGGCAACAATTTTTTAAATTAAATTTATAATAGAGTAAATTAAAAATGGCTGATCGTATAAAAAGCGGAAGTTGTTATTTCTTATAGTTATGAACAAACAGTAAAAGCAGTTTAATAAAATGTGGAGAAAATAAGAGTTCCATGTTGTGAACCGGTTATTACCTGCAGTACGACAGTGAATTTATTTCAAACTTCACCGTTGTTGTGAGCCACCATATTGTTGTGAAATTTTAAAATATGGTTATCGAAAATTAATTAAATAGCATTCAAAAATTTTCGTGAAATGTTATTTTTAATGTTCAATAATTAAGTGCTTGACTACGATGGAAGGAGGCGATGATGTCTTTGATGGTATAACCCACTAACTTTAGAGAAGCCTGAAGAGGTTTTGAAGACACTCTTGACTTGAAGACATTTACATTGTGGTTGGGAACACCGACACAGGCAACTTATTCCAATCCTTCACCGTACGGGTGATAAAAGACAAGGCGAAGCGCGTCATTCGTACCGCCTGTTCTGTAATATTTATTGAAGACACTCTTGACTTGAAGACATTTTCATTGTAGTTGGGAAAACCGACGCAGGCAACTTATTCCAGTTCTTTACCGTGCGGGTGATAAAAGACGAGGCGAAGCATGTCACTCATACAGGCGGGATATTTATATAAGACTAACAGATCTTAAATTAGACGCTGTGCCCCATGTTGGTCGGTATCATAAATTGTTTACGGCACAATTTCAAAGCAATCAATCACGGAGCAATATTCGGCGTTCCCCCGCATCTCTGACCACCCTTCAACTGCTGTGTTGTTTGGGTAGTAGAATATTTTACTTAGTAGTCAATGAAATCAATAAAACCATTTTAATTAAAATCTCATTTATTTTTAACTTTCTATATATTAGTGGTTGTCCACTGGTGGTGGTGGAGATGTGAGCCGGAGGTGGGATACCTGGAGGTAAGTGGCGATGTGGTCTTGGATGGAAAAGCGCACTAAATTAGTAATAGCCTATTCACTATTAAATTGAAGACACTTAAATTGTGATCGAACAGAAACACTGACGCTGCAACCTATTCCTTACCTGAAAATACATTAATTCACATAAAAGCTGTCTCTTTAGTCGTTCACTTCTGGCGGAGTGGTCGTGATCTACAATGACTTCGGTGGTGCTAGAACATTTTGCTCTCCTGGTATATTGCAGCTCTTGCGATGTCTCTTCATCAGGTGCTATTAATGGCCGTGTGAGCGCAATGGACAATGGAACGTTTAATTCATTTTATTTTATTGTATAGCTCCAGCGAGTGGGCGATCTTCCTCTTAGTCTTTTGCCTTTAACTTGCCCCTGGACTATAAGACGGACCATTGAGCTCTCGTTACGGATGGATAACGTGCCGAAATACTTAAATATTTTCATTCAAACGGTAGATGATAATCTTTCTTTGATGTTTATTTTATTGAGGATGGAACAGTTGGTACGGCGTGCCGTACACGGTATTCCGAGCAGTCGCTGCCAACGCCACATCTTCAGAGCATCGATTTTTCTTTAGTCTTGTATCCTAACAGTCCAGGTCTCTGCTATGTAGAGGAAAACAGGAAAAACTAGACATCTCATTAACTGAACTTTAGTGTTTTTGTGATATTCCTGTTTTTCCAAATTCTTTCGAGCCTACTCACAGCTGACCTTGTGATGGCTGGATGGATGGATGACATTAAAGCTAGGTATATATTATTATAGAGAACGTTTTTTGCAGCTCTTCTTTAATGGCCAATAATTTGGTTGCGTTTCTGACCTGTATAACTTGACTTCGTAAAGTAATCCATACCAACATCTACGAGTACCAACATCATCACTTTAAATATACTTATCTAAGAAACGCACCACGCTATCACGCCTAATCTGGGAACTTTCCATTTTTAAATGTATTTTGTTTATTATAATACTATTTTCCGCCCGCGGCTTCACTCACGTGATGTATTTTGCGTGAAAGAGTAACAAACGACCATCCATCCATTTATATATCCGTTCTATCAAACTTACAAGCGTTCACATCTATAATATAAGAAGGATTTTCGTATATTTAAATCCAAAGAAACATCCCTAGCAATCCTACTGTATCGTACAGCACTGTTTAGTTTTATTAATGTTTGTTCAATGTTCAATTTTATTAATGTTTGCTACGATTATAATAAGTATAACGTACAGTTCCTCAGGCTTTAATATTAGTAATAACTGCTGTGGTCAAAGTTTCAATAAATATAAATGAATGAACTATATAATTTAGACAACTCACACACGGTCATCTGGCCCCAAACTATGCGTCAGTTTGTGCTATGGCGATCAGACAATTGATAAACTTCCATATGTACATATGTATATTGTAAACTCAAGGAACTGAGTATTTTTTATCGTTATAGAAAGTTATCGTTATATGGAGTTGGGGTTGTTTTTGTGGGTTTTAACGTAAACCAATCAAGTTGTAATCATTTGTACATTATAGGGAGTTTATATTTTTACACCTTCATCTCAGCTCATCACAGAAAAGTTTGACCTGGATGAGAATCGAACCCACGACCTTCGGTGTTCACTGTCCTGTCAAATTCAATTGCAACACGTGGGGTCAAAATGCTCTACTCTATTTAAAATGCTCTTTATAATTAGGATCTATCATGGGATTAGGAAGCGGTGAATGAAACTATTCAGCAATTTAAACGATACTTCAAAGTCAAAGGCAAAATTCATTTATTCACATTGGTATTGAAAATAGCATGATTTACAAGAAAAAGTTTTTAATAATGTAATGGTACAAAAGAGTCAACAACTGATAAAACAACAAAAAGTTTAATTTTCCTGTTTGTCACTGGTTGCAAGGCAGCGGTTTGTTATTAAACATTCCAGATTGAATTTGTACAGAGTATAGGTGCATACGTGTATTTTAGAAAATAGCGTTAGACATTTAACTTTGAACTAGCACGGCCATCGAACCAAGTATTCTAAACTTGTCTTATTCAGACTATCAACATAAACAATTTCTAAAGTTGTTTATACCTCAACACGAACTGAGCGTTATGAAGGTGAAGATACCCGACCAATTTCCCTCGAATGATTGATGAGCGAACTTCGGACGAGAACATTGATTACGAGAAATAATATCTATACTAACAATACGGCCGTCTTTGTGTGGTTTACAAAATTGTTTGGGGTATAAAATCAAGCCAAGTTACTTTGAACTCGATATCGTCAGGGATGGACTTACACAGACAGGACAGACAGGATGTTTTTTTACCTGTAAACATAAAACACTGCTATATGGAGCCATTTCGATTTCTTTATCTAATACTGTTTATCACTGAATAAGTTTCTAAACGAGTCCGTAGAAATTAATCGAAGTAAACTGTCGTGTGTGTAACAGTGTACGTGTGTGTGTGTGTGTGTGTTAACAATCTATGTACGTAAAACTTTGTGTACGTTAGTAGTGTTCCTCGTGGTATGTTGATAAAATGTATTCTCTGTTATTCCAGAATATAATCTTTCCCTCTATCAAATTGCATTGAGCTCCGTTCGTAAGTTTATGAGCAAAGAAGTTACAAATATTCATTCTCACAAACTTTCGCATTTATACTATCAGCAGGATTAGATTCTTGAAGCAGCCTCCTGTCGGACGTTGTCCTATCGACGTGGTGCTGAATTTCATTGACGCATGATTGATTCATTTAGATATGCCTAAACAGGTCCCGAGTAACGCCACGTAGGTGCTCATAAAGTTGTTATTACAGCAACAATTTAGCTGTGGTTAGTACCAGATGGCATGCTCTTATTGAATCCCGTCTCGGAAAATTAAAGTTGTTTCACTACATAAAAGGTGCAAAAAGGAAATATTCCATTAGAAACATGCGTAGAAAATCGTAAATCGATCATATTCCTGGAAATCTAATAATACCGTCCAGTAACGTAGTTGGAAAGTAGAATAAGGATTATTCTGTTATCCTTATTCTACTTTAGTTTCTCTTATTACTTTTCTCTTTCTGTTTTGTATGCCATCTCAATGCTTCTTATATTACTGCTGACAATAGGCTATTTGACAACATTGAAATTATACTACAAATTATAGTCATCCTATTAGATAATAGCGTACAAAAGGATATTTCACTTAATTTCACGGTACTCTATGTTAATTTTTGCTAAATTTTATGAAATAAATTTCGACAAATTGTTGCTATTTCATTTCTAACAAAAAAGCTTACGTCACACGCTTGTAAAATCGAATTCCTAGACAAACTAATAAGCGAGTTATCACGTGCCAGCTGGTGTCCGGCGCCATCATAAAAATATACGTTTTGGGCGCGGTTTTCAAAATTCAAACTTTGCCGTTGTTTTCAAACACAAATAGCTCTATTCCCAGACATATTAACGTAGCATACTTATTATAACATATAGAATCATCTAATAATATTAAAGAAAATGGTTAGTTAATTTTATTGATGTACAATAAAGAGTATTTGTTTCATTCGTATTGTATTTATTGATAACAATTTGGTTCAAGAATTAAACCGAAGTTCATACTTGATACGACGAACAAGTGGGCTACGGGTCGGCCTTCACATTATTATAAGTCATCATAGCATAGACTGATTGCCTGGTGGTCACAGGAACAACATGAGTCGGACAACCATCACATCAGATCTTGTAATTCAATAGTTAAATAACTTAAAATAAAAGCAAATAGCTGCCAAAAACTTTGAAGGTGAAAATTGAATGAACTTGATGAAGGTGAATCATGATTGTTATTATAAATAAAAGCTTTTAAACATTGCTCAAAGTCTGTCTGATACAAACAAAGGAAAGCTCAGATTCATCGTTTATTTTATTTAATTTTTGCAAAAGGCGAAGCTTTCTTATTTTAAGTATTTTTATTGCAAGTCATATCTGTTTAATATTCACTAAATTATCTTTGTAGGTCCACTCTCGAATTTAGAAACGTTATAATTTCGCTCTGTCTGTTCGTTATCAGCTATGTAGTTCGTAGACCCAGAGTAATAAAAGGCTGCAAATTGTAGTCAGGTCAAATTCTAGTCCGCAATTTTATGAAGTCCACAAATACAAGTAGGGCTTACATTATAATATAACTTCGTTTTTAATGTCTTGAGCAGGCAAACGAGCTGATGGGTCACTTAATGATAAAACCACCATCACCATTAGCCATAATAGAATATGATCGGAGGAATCTTTAAAAAAACGGCAATAACCTGTACCCAGATCTCGCACACGACATACTGTATAGGTGATAGAATAAGAATGAGAACGAGAATGACTAGGAAACGGAAACAATCAAGAAGTGAACTGGCTCTCAAATTTTGCAGCAGAAACAAGTCTAAAATCAGTTCAATATCGATTGTCACGAAAGGGTGGTAGCTAGCTAGGTTGGTAGAAAATGCCTTACCACAATGTAGAAGTAGACAGCATTTTTAATGATACAGAATTTAGAGACCTCTAGATGAAAGAAAAATCTCCTCCGTTGTTCTTTAGGGCGCAACTGAAGCTGGCTTGGTTCCAAGGATAGATTTCTTTTAATATATATTATAATTTAATAGTATACTACAATTCCGCCTGATGGTAAGTGCCGGTGTAGTCTTGGATGGTGTACTCGGGCGGAAACATTGACGCTAGTTTTCAATTCACCCCTCATCTGTCAGCTAATCGACATACAAAAACTAAATGTCAAAAAGAATAGAGGTCAAGCGTGAAGTAAAATATCACGTCACCCAGGTGGTTAGGTCAACTACGCATGGTAAAATCGATGGTCTTTTGAAGGTCAGGCCGATAGAATAAGTAATGAGTAGATGAGAGTATGATAAGGGATACAAATTATTATAATCCATTTGTGTAATCCCCAACGACCCAACGTTACAATCATTTTGAAGGTAGAAAATTCGAAAATTATAGTTTCAACATGTACATCAAATCGTCAATTACAGAACGTACACACTTGGCCTGTAAGTTGGACGTTACACACTTGGCCTGTTTTATTGTCTATGCGACCACGGCAAAGCTAAAAATAGCATATAGAAATAGCCTGTATGTATTTAGGTGTATTCATGTGTTGCACAGAGCTCCTAAATTAGACACTAATTGTTATTCAATGAATGATATAGCGTGTGCTTGCTGCTGCTATATCGAATTCAATTGTTGAAATGTAGGTACATAAGACTTCAAAGGACTTTTGGCTTGATAATTTTTTAATTAATTCTTAATTTTAAGTAAATTTTTTAAGGTCGAGTATTTTTTCTATCCGAATTTTACTGTGAACTTTACGAATTACAAATATGTTTATCTCAACATAAGCTGACAATCTCGCCAGCTTCATATGCCGGTTCATTACCAACTAAGCTAGGAATTTCTTTCAATGGCAGAGAAAGGATCCTCTGGTCAACCTTTTAAAGTTCAATTTTCCGGTTTGATACACCTTTCGATACTAATACAGTGGTGGAGCAGAGGCCTCTGAAAGTATCTATCTATCAGTTTAGAAGCCCACTGTTGGACTAAGGGCCTTTCCTAATTTATCCTTTGAATCAATTTAAGTGTTTTCAAGTCAACAGTGAATAGGCTATTACTAAATTAGAGCACTTTACCAACTAAGACCACTTCACCTCTTACCAACAGGCGGGTTAGTGGTCAAGCACTAATTAAACAAAAGTAAAAAAAAATCCAGCGGATACCCGCCGTGATCTTCGGGTCATCAGTCACCTGGTTCAGGACCTGGACCAATCCCTGGTCGAGGGACACCCTGTGCTCCTTTTTCTTCCACAGCGGTTATCGGTTCGTCGAACTCAAAACTAAGCAGACTGTTGTTTAAATATTGTTGTACCGTTTACTTGTAAGAAATTGCAAGCTTAGTTTAATCAATAAGTTGGTGTTCGTCTTGCAGACGACCATCCGTGAATCTACATCTTAAAGTTCCTTTTCAAGTCGTATTTCAAAATGAAGCAAAGTAAACCGTTTCTCATTCTAAAACCTGTTCTCTCACAAAGTTCTTCAAATAATACTTCTCGAATATTCCTCAGGGTATCTTTAGAGTATAATTTTGTCCTAAGATCTCCAGTTTAGCTGCAAAGTTCCCAGCTCTGGCCAATCGACGTTAGCGAGCACCGAGATTATTATACATGAACCCTCTTATCTGTGGGGATGAAGGGCGGAACTTTGAACGGCAGTTTTTAAAATCCTTTCAATTAGTTATGTGTAATGGAATCAATTATTTTTAGTTTCATTTATTATAAGTATGATTTTAAAATCCAAAATATTATGAACAATATAATGAATCCAAACTATTATATTTTAAGGGTTAACTTTTTCTCATTTTATTTTTTTGCATAAAAAATTAAGCTTGCTAGTTTTTTTACCATTGTCAATCTGCGTAATAGAATTGATTTAACGTATCAAATTTTAGTATAAACAAGCGGACCGCCCTGGATTCGCTCTGGTGGACAGCACATCAGTGTTCCTTCTGTCAATTTAAATATAGTTTTTTTTAATATATTTAAGAAAACTGCTTATATAATATATGTAAATAACTGGTAAAGGATTTTTGGAAATCATTCCTATAGTCTTTACTAATTTAAAAAATATAAGTGTGTCCTCTTTAAACTATTATTATGTTCGTAGATGTACAACCCTAGCTGTAAAGTTGATGTAGGTGGTTCTACAAACCACTTGTATTTTATAAAAGTGATACGTATGTGGCTCCGTCTGGCACACAACCTCACTTTTTAATAAATTTTTAAATCTCTCAAGTTTCAGTGCATTTCTGTTGATTTATGTCCGGACTATGCAAATTTAGTATTTTATATGGAAATATCTGGATCCAGACGGTGTCATAAGGGTTTTGGTTAGTTTTTTGTGGCTTATAGTACTCGGGGGGAATCTAGGATAATAGGATAGGATGTAATAAAGATGATTGCAAAAACTTGTTGGTTTTTCCTAAGCTGGTTTTTTGTAAGTAGTCAGTCGTAAGATACTATGTGGGAATTTTTTTTGCATTGTTGACGGGAAATTTTCCCGGTAACGAAAAGCCAAAGCTTATATTAATTACCGAAACATGTTATGATTATTTACATAACTTTAACATCCTTAAACAAAGTACATCAAGTTGTGCGGTGTGAGGTGCGTGTATATAAGCTCACTGAAGCTCATATGCCATCTTAGAACCGTGAAAGTTTTTTCAAGGTGAGCTATCGGCCCGGGATATTCCTCGTCGGATATGCCTAAATATAAAGTCTTGAAGTACCTAGTTTTTTGTTAATTCATATATAAGTGTTATTTTATTATAGTCCGTAATTTGTTACATCAATGTAAGTCACGCCTATAATTGGCGTACATGCCTCCCTACTACTTATGATGTAGTTAGTACTCATGAGTATGTGTATGTATTGCTGTTGGTGTATTATTATGAATAAATAAATAAGTACCTCTGTTCCGGCCAAAGGGAACGTTCCGCGGTAGCAACTTAAAATTACACGTTTGTATTTTTAGCGCTAGTCTGTGGCAAGCTGCCGTGGAAAATCAAATCTGATTGACGTAATTTTAAATAGTTCAAAAACGTATTATTAGTCATATAATTTTGAAGTTTCACTTCTCATTCCATCCCGATAAAATTAACATCCCGCTATTATAAAGTTACATCGTCTGCAATAAACGCATCAAGTACATCGTCTGGCTCTTATTCAAATGCCCCTTGAGGGTGTACTGTCTGCGAAGACATGTCTTAATCACTAACACACTTAATCTTATTCTGCCGTTCAAAAACTGTGAAACTCGGATGATTTATTTATTGTTTTGTGGTCGGATGACCGTTCACCTCAATGAACTTCCTTAATTATAATATTTTTCCACACAGAAACATTGTTGGTAAGAAATGCTTTAATACCCTTTCAAAGTTAATTTCAGAAATTTGTTGTAGAGTACTTGAGAGTATATTTTCGAACAGTGACTTGCATGAATTGCTAATATCTCTCCAAGAGAATGTTCCTTGTCTCAGCACCGACGAAGTTTTACCAACTCTGTCATTTATTACACACGTACAAGTTTGTCGTATTTTCTTTTGTCTAGCTTCGTCGGAGTTCATAAAACTGTGGATCGCTGTTTCTGCTCTCAATGATAGCGTTTGTGGGGAACTAAATCTTGAGAAATAACTTATCTTTTCTTATATACTCTTACGTGGTAGGGTTGGAATTTAGTCTTGTGGTTTTATCACGATTTTTGTCATAACAATTTATTACGTAAATAAAACCTCAACTTTATGACACTGATCTAAGAAAACAATGATGACAACATAATAGGTGCTTGCATAATACAACATTATTGAGGAAATAAATACATACCCTTTTTTCTAGGAAATTATGTGACCTTTTCGCTCTCGGTGTCGTAATTCCATTTATTGTCTGTAAATGGCATTATATCGGAATTAGCCGATAGGTATATGAATTTTGGACAAATTACACGCGGCCGTGTGACCCCAAAGTAAACGTTAGCCTGTACTATGGTGATCAGACAACTGATAAACATATATATATACTTTAAAATACATACTTAAATAGATATTTCTATAACACACCCAGACACACAGAGCAAACAATCCTGCCCATCACAGAAAAGTTTGACCTGGGTCGGAATTGAACCCACGACCTCCAGTGTAGTAGTCGAACCTGACTACTACACTGGAGATCGTGGGTTAACCACTAGATTAACCGGCCTGTCGTATAACATAACAATGTCATCGGATTCCTCTAACGCTCAACTGTTCCATCTATCCGTTCGTCTGTCACTGATCTCATAAATCGTAATAGGCAGATGCAAATTTAACATAACATTTTTTTAGCATGAATAAAGTACAAAGGCAGATAATCTTGTATATTTTTTCTCTTTAAAAACACATAAATAAGTTTTAAACATACAAACAACAAACATACAAACGATCGCATGAAAACCAAAAATCACCCTGAACACTTCACCTTTCTGTAATCGTCAGTAATGTAAAAACATCAGGATATAATGTAGAAATTTCCTCCTCGGCCATTCTTCCCCATGATGTATGAGCGATAACCGCCACGAGTTATGGGAGAATTTCAGTTTATGAACCCTCAGCTTTATTACCAGCGCGTAACGGTATACGCCGTGTCGAAATGTCTGCCGCGGCTGTAAACGGCGCAGGACAACGTTAAGTTGAACACAGCACATATCAAAAAGAACCGCCGTTTTGATTTGTGCTGTTTCATTTTTATTCTGACCTGCTAATTAATCATCGTTCTGTAGTATAAAATTGTTAGCCTAGCGGTGATAGCCTAGTGGTTAAGAATTCGGCCTCCTACTAGGGGGGTCCGGGTTCGAATCCCAGAGCGCGCACTTCTGACTTCTGACTTTACGGAGTTAAGTGGGTTTTAAGCAAGCAAGGAAAACTTCGTAAGGAAACCTGCATGCCGGGGAGTTTGCAAAACTAAAATGTGTGTGAAACCTGCCAATCAGCACTTGGCCAGCGTGGTGGACTATGGCTTTAACCTTGTCATTCAGAGAAGAGACCCGTGCTCAATAGTGGGCCGTGACAGTCAACACAAAAATGATTACTCTAAATTATAATAAAAACAATAAAATAAAAAATAACTCGGTAGCCAAGGTTCATTTTTGCTATTGTGATAAAACGAAGACACATCTTTAAGTAAAGATTGTTATGTAATTCGCAGTTGGTTGGGCGTGAAATGTTCATGTCAGCGAGCAACTTCATATAAATGGACATTGACATGGACACATTTCGGTCGAATGGAACGTTCTATTGTCGAAATCAAGTATCTACGAGGACCTGCTACGACGCCGACGGTTCTTTTAGAATTGTATATTTTTTGTTATCTAGCCATAGCTTATAAGCTGTGGCGTATCGGTGGCCTAGAATAGACCAGGGTGTCGTAGAGTCAGCTTCTTGAATCAATAAAGTTCAGCTGACCGTGACCATGACCCCTACATCTGGGTCGACATATCGGTATAATAATAGATTGATCGTGAGTACCCGTTTGAATTTAAAATGTTTGGTATCCGCTTTGTAAAATATCTGATAGTAGTTTAAAAATATAGTACGTAATTACTAATAATGTTTGTCTAACTATTAACAGTACGAGATCCTCTAAGAGACAAATTTCAAGGAATATATGTATTATCTGTAACGTCTGAGTATATTTACAGCAAAATTATATTCGTTCGAAGAAATATAAATAACTTTAAACAGATTAGTGATACATATGATCGCCTGACGAGAGAAAGGCATAATCTGATTATGCCTTGGTCTCGCTTTCGTAAGGCGCAGTAATCTTTTAAGGGGCTCGGTGTTCGCTTTCATAATTAATTCACATCCGAAGATAGATACGTGAGCTACCTCTTGATACATATACAAGACAAGTCAAAGCATAACTTTTAGATAAAAAGTACTACAAGATAGACAGTTACATTTGCGACAAGTATGCCTGGAAGTCATTTTAATGTACCGTGTCCAGTTTGGCGTAGTTCATAAAATACATTCTTGTTTGTTGTACTTTTTTATATTATGTTTAATAAGCGCTTTCTAATCGAAAAGATGTGCTGAGGAGTCTCTTTCGCCGTTTCTTCTCCTCAAAATAGCAGCTTTGCGAAACGGTGTTAGATTCAAATAAAATGATGACGTTGAAGTGTGTTTTTAATACCTACGTGAATAAATGAATTTTGAATGACTTTGAGTAATTGTCTGTAATTGTTGCAGTATCTAATTATTATGTTATTCTCAATAATTGATCGTTCAACACATAAATATAAACATTATGTCCTTTATCATCGAAATAAAACGTTTGATGGCAGAATTAAATTTATTTTATTCGTCTTACGACAATTGCTTCTCTTTTATTGACACGCTAATTAACTTCATCCTGGAAAATTTCGACGAAATACTAGTAAAATCTTCAGGAGATTCACGACCGTGCCATGAACCAAATGCTTTAGATACGTTAGTTTAATGTACAATACTGTCTTGTAAATACACCGTAAAGTACGGGTAGGCCACTTTTTCTTTTGTGAGGGCCACAAATATTAGAAGAATTTCAGTGCGGGCCACATGTGTCATCGTCGAAAGGAACACCAAGTTGTATCGTGTAAATATGGTCTATGTAGGCCGCACTGCAGTTGCATACGGGTCGTACGACATACAGGCCACAGGTTGCCGACCCCTGTCGTAAGTAACGATATAAAGAGCTACGATTTTATGCTGTTTACTAAGTTGCACTAAGTTGTGAACCACGTTCATCATATTTTTTAAATAAAAGCAGCGAATAGCCTCGTCAATTGGTCAAAGACGATAGTCATTTTTCATCCCTTATTCACTCTCTTTCAATTCATAATAAATACAAATGGCGTTTTCATTGAAAGATGGAAAACATGAAAGCATTTTGAATGAAAAACATGCAATATGTGATGTTTATCAAAGGAAGAAATGTTGCGTGATTAAAAATATATTAGGAAACGAGAAAAACGCTCAGCACGATAAGATAGGGATCGGCGAGGCGGGTTTTTAAAGCCTGGCCCACTTTATGTTTCCTTTTGCTCAGTCTTCGCTAATTTGTACAGGATTTGTATGTAGATTTAGTAGGTATATATATTTTAAGAGTATTAAAAAAGTTTAATTTAAGTGATATCAGAGGTCTTGGGGCGGCATATAAACTTCAGACACTTGGTTGGCCATTAACATCCACCAATCCACATCTGAACAGAGTGGTGGAGCATTCTGAAGGCCTCCTACTGGCGAGAGACCAGTGCTCACTAGTGGGCCATCAATGGGTTGAAGCCAAATCAAAAATCTACGACATTATTCTAACTAGGCAAACATCAATAGGAATGAGTGACTCCCTAGTTCCTTTGATGTCTGCCACTCAACATCAATCTGTTGAATTACACGTATTTTCTCGTCAAATCTTGTTACTTATTCATTGAATTATTAACATAAGTTACTTTTCCCAATAAAATAATACTTATCTACAAAAAGTGATTAAATTATGAATCGTTCTTATATAAGATTAATGTTTAAATTATGTATATGTTAAAAATATTAGGTTTTGCACTAATTCAAAACTTGTCTAAGCACAGAGTAAGCACTGGGCTATTTAAATCAAGAGAAATTATTATATGGTTTCATCTTTGCACTCTCAATTCAGCACTGAAAATCGGTATATCTGAGTGCTTGACCTTTTCGAAGGACATTATTATAATCTGTGTTAGACATGACAACATTTAGTGTAATGTTGACAGGCCGGTTGGTTTAGTGGTTAGCGCACCTTACTGCTACACCGAAGGTAGTGGGTTTGATTCCCACCCAGGTCAAACTTTTCTGTGATGAGCAGGAATGTTTGTTTTTGTGTCTGGGTGTAAAATCTACATTAGTATATATTTAAAAGTATTTATTTATGTTTATCAGTTGTCTCATCGCCATAGTACAAGCTAACGCTTAGTTTGGAGTCAGTTAACCGTGTGTAAAAAGTGTTGTCCAAAGATATTTATTTATTATTAAAAAATGAATCTTCCGGCTTCCTCTCCCTCTCTCGCTCTCTGTCAGGTGTCCTCGGTATCAATGAAATTAAATATAAGTGGAAATGATAGGCAAAAGTCAGATAAAAGTGTTAATCACTTTATAAGTTTATTTTCTTCCCCCGGCACCACTTTATATTCACAATATCCTGTCACTTGTTGGTCAAACACAAATGTAATGTGACTCGTCTTACCTGTTGTTTTTAATTGTATATCTGTTTATGAATTAAGTTCCCTCGACTAAACGTTTTTTTCCTTCCTTTCTTTCTTAACTTATTGACGGCCCGCTACGTAAGAGGAATCTGTCCTTCCGAGGTGCCCTAAAGCATATTCCACCACGTTGCTGTAATGCTGGTTGGACAAACCAAGTGTCGGAAGTTTTAATGCCGTCCGAAGGCCTCAGACAACCAGGACCGACAGCTTTATGAGCTCTTTGAAGCATGGATGCGCTCATGGACGCTCCATTAGCGGTCACCCACCCGCTTACCGACAGCGGCCTCTGTTAGTTAACTTTTTCGTTCGCGTACAATCGAATCTAGCCGCTGGTTACAAATGGTTCGATAGGTACGTTTACTATGAAATAAAATGCAGCTAATTTATTTCCGAAACAATTTCAACATGCGCTCGTTATACATTTAGAAAATTGTTTCATCGATTGTCGTTTGCAATTCGTCACAATTTTTTACCTCTATTTTGAGTGCATACAGCGCTCGTTTGATATGGGAAACTGTGTGCCGGCTCGATACTAACAGTCCACTTCACTCGAATGAAACTGACGAATCACTAAATATTTTTCGCGTTAAATTTTCACTGACCAGCTTGTGTTTGGTGATGGAGTATATGTAGGAGGAGTATATGGTTGAAGAACTTTTCTACATCAATCACAAATACAATATAACCTTGCAATACAATACAATCAAGTTGATTTACTAAAGGTTGCAAAGCCTGATTAATGAATTACTTCCATAGGATATTTCCATTTAATAGCGCCAAACGAGCAGCCGCAACACGCGAGTCATTTATTTTTATCCTAAGTTTTTGATACCAACATTCTACATAAGTGAACAAGATACCAAAAAATACATACATTTCAAGAATACTTTTCACAATAACACAATCCCTAGTAAATATCCGTCACAAAGTTTACGAGGGCCCGGAAACCCCTTGAGTGTAATACTCTGTGATTCTGTGTCTCTCTCCGAGGACCGGATTACAATAACTATCGATAATCTTCAACTACGAGTACATCCCTCCATGACCTGGATAGA
The DNA here is from genome assembly GCA_018249125.1 of Asbolis capucinus. NCBI lineage: Eukaryota > Metazoa > Arthropoda > Insecta > Lepidoptera > Hesperiidae > Asbolis > Asbolis capucinus. The sequence goes on from DWJZ01000357.1 coordinate 17,928, forward strand.
GAATTGAGTTTGTACATATTGTTATATTAATTCAAAAGAGATGTTGTATTTTATTGGATTTATTTTGAAACTATACAACGTAGTTGCAAGGAGCAGTCCAAGGAACACCGTCTCGCCTTTATTTTCTTCTTTTTCTTTCGCAAATGAAGTTAAAAGCATTTGTTTCGTCTTAAAGAACAATAGCTCACTCAACGAAAGTCAAAAGTTTACGAGCTAAAAATCTTATTTATATATCCTTCAATTGAGTTCGCAGAATTTAAGATAACTTATATTTTATAATAAAATAAATCTACATTTTATAGTTTCTTTATTACATCAGTTATCTTTCAATGAAACTCCTATCAAAATCGTTCAAGCCGTTCCAGAAATCAGTCGGAACAAACAGACAGACAAACAATAATATTGTAAAAAGTATTATTTTGGTATACGTACCGTGTATACATAAATATGCATTTAATAAAAAGTGGTTATTTTAATGTGGCAAACAGACTCCAAATTTATTTATTTGTATAGTTGGTGTTTTCAGTGTATAGTCAGGAGGTCGTTGAGGCTAGCGCGTTTGATACCAGCCTGTGAGACTGTTGTATGTATGTGTTGAACAATGTGTTTGTGGCACTTTTCCTTGGGAAAGCAGCACACGAAATCCGAGTCTACACAAGCGTATATACATACGTACATAGACTTTTTTTGTATTCTTCACTGGAAAAAAATTCTTCGATTGATATTTTCGCTGTACCTTTGTACGTAACAAAGCCTTATAGACAGCCAAAAGAACTATAATTGCAAAATACATGGATTTCGGAGGTGTCTGCAGAAACGGTTGAAAATCGTTGAACAGATCCGGGTTTTCTCCACCAATATACTTTTAAAAGATACGTAAAAAATATAAAAACAAAAAAAATATTATGAAACATTGCTGTTATATTTGTTTAGCATTAGAACTATAAATTTATTGAAACACAGACAATTATTTAATATATTTGTTTTCGATTAAAACAAATATTCTTTTCTTGAATGAAACTGAACTGATTAACTTGACATTTAGAACACAACAAGTGCCTTGAGTCAATTTGTGTCTATAATAATATGCACGGCCTTTGTAAATGTGTACTTCAATAACGCTGACGTCACGCTGTCCTTATGATGTCCTGGTAACCTCTCATCCGGAGCACCCTCACTACAAGTGCCTCTCCCTGGATTGATAACTTTCTGGAAACTCACGAAATTTACTTAACTTATTGTAGGCATGAACAGTTCATATTTACATATGTATGTACATTATCACAATAAGCTGTCTCACCGCTGGGTTTTATATTGGCTAGATAGGGGTTCCGTATATAATATTACCTAAAACAGTTTTTGTATTTGCTACAATGCTATAAATTTTGCTATAAATGAATGTTTGTAAATTTGTATCTTTGTCTTCTATATACTCTGAAATGATAGGAAATAACACTGATGTCTTTAGCAACTTTGTTTAGAATTCGATGGAAAAGGTTTTGGTACCAGAATTATATCGAACACGTAGTTGATGAGCCAATGCGTAGTAACGCGCGCCAAGTGCAGCTAGTAGAAACATGAAAACATTGAAGTGTTTTTAGTTTTAAAACACGTTTCATTGGAGCGCTTTCAATTTGTTTGCAGTCAGTATACTATGCGATTTATATATGCGTGTTATTTTATAGAAAATGGAATTAGTTTACTTTCATTAATTTATGCACAAAGTTTTGGAACTCTATAATATTAATCCTTTAATTAAAGACATGAATAAACTATTTGTTTTAATATACACATAAAGGCGGTTTCTTGAATTGTACGGCGAGCATAAACGAAATTATTTAGATGATTACTAAAATAACTGTATTTTTAGTTTGTATACCCGTTGAGGGAATAATTAATGGTTCCAGTACAATAGATAATGATGAAACAGGTGTGTTGCACACCTGAATGACAAAAGAGGCTTCTAAAATAAGGCAAATACTGTATTTAAGATAACATATTAGCCAAAATATAATGAAATATAAAGATAATGTAGAAACAGTTTCATAAGACAGACACATTTTATTAATGAAAATGCAAAAGAACCGTGCTGGTCCCACGACGGTACAACTGAAATTAGTACGTATTCGCTCCCGCGAATCTACACTGATTGATGCCGTCATTTAATCTGTCAACGACTGTCACTGAGAGCCGAGTTTGATGTGTTAAAAACAAATAAATTTGAATGAACAATTTATATGAAGTAAAACAAATAAAAAAATGGAGGAATTATTTACCAAATGATAAATCAAAAATATTAAAATTTCATGAAACATGTTATAGCTTCCAGACAGGTATATTCATGGTGCTGTGCGTTGTCTGTCAGTCTGTAACTAAGTTTACTAATTATATATTTCCTTCATTAGAGTAGAGTGTTCTCTTCATAACGTCGGAGTCTATTGATCGCAGCACCAGCTGAAGGCGCCGCTGTCAATGAGATGACAAAGCCTTTGTGACTCAACCTGCAGCTAACGAGGCTACCTACAGTTATTGTTGTGATGTGTGATATTATACTAGTGTCCACCCGCGGCGCTATCTATACTATAATAAAACTCAATATTCTTGATAAAAAGTAGTCTATGTGATATTTCGGAGTATATTCTATCTTTGTGACAAATTTAATTCAAATCTGTTCAGTACTTTTTGCGTGAAAGAGTAACAAAAATCCATACTCCCAAACTTTCGTATTTATAATATTAGTAGGACTTTTAGTTTTTTGCAGAAGGTGCCTGCGAAGCGAAGTTTATGGCAGATACATGTTTGTTATGTACCTCCACGTTTTCCATACCATAACAAGAAATCCTAATGCACGGCATGAGCCGACTATGTGACCGTATAACATATGTATTTCTATTATAACACCACTATTATGTAATCGAAATAGCTCATTGTTATTGCTTTATAAAGCATTTTTGAGGCTTCTTCGATTCACAATCGATACTTTACTCAATAACTGACTTGCCGGTTGGTGTAGTAGTTAGTGAACCTGACTGCTACAGCAAAAGGTCGTGGGGTCGATTCCCAATCAGGTCAAAATTATCTGTGATGAGCGGGAATGTGTATTCTGTGTGTCTGAGTGTAAATATCTATGTACATAAGTATGTATTTAAGAATATATGTATACTTATCAGTTTTTTGATCACCACATTACAAGCTATAATGTTTAGCTTAGGGTCAGATGGCAGTGTGTGAGTTGTCCTGAGATATTTATTTATTATAATATTTTTCTATACTAAAATATCATGAAGCGTTAATAGCAGTTAAGCAACTGAGGGCGCGATAGGTAAGAGAATGAGTGACTGCTAGTGGCAAACATTTCATGAACGCTCCCGTGCTTTGGAGACTTGGAAAGCCATTGGTCCCGATTGTTTTCCTTACATAGCAATCGTTAAACCATGTCGGAGGCCTAGCGACATACAAACTTGCAACACTTGATGGCCACTAACTCCTCCACCATTCCAAATTGGAACTGAGTGGTGAGTATGCTGTGGCCCTCAGTATGAAGAGAAACCCCCGTTCAGTGGCGGGCTATACGTGGATGGAAGCCCTGTTTTAAAATATCGAACTATGAACGTTCTATATGGTTTGGTTAAGTATAAATATAAATAATACTAATCTATGTGCGGCTTTTTAGCAAAAATCTAATTTTAAATTGGCCCTTTAATTCAAAAGGTTGCTCACTCCTAGTTAAGATAAATCATATGAAGGCCAGAAACGAAGGGAAGGTTCAGGGGCCGCCCTAAACAAGAATGTTGACAGATAAAATTATAACTATAAATATGTATGAGTAATCACCTAAGCAGTGAGAACCTAACGATTTGAACGTGGGTGTCTCGAACGGGTTCGAATGGGTTCGAATTCTGCGCATCCCTCTAAATTTTAAAGCTACAGGCTCATTATAACTGGCTTCGGTAAAGAAAAACATCGTAAGCAAATCTTTATACTGGAAGTTCCCCATAAAGTTTTCGAAGGTGTGTGTGTGAAGTCTACAAATCCATACCATATGGCCAGCGTGATGAATGCCTTGACCCCTCACACCGTGTGAGGACACCCTCGCCTAGAAGCGGAAGAGTTATGGGTGGCAATGAGGTAAAATTACTCTATATTAAAACATTTGTACATTGACGTCGAATCCAAGAAAGCCTTTTGTGCCCTAATACAAAACAAAATTGCAAAGTACTGTATCTAACTTGTCGTCCTTATTCCAGTCAGAATAAAAGGGGAGAGTATTTTCAAGAGTGTCTAAAGCAGCTAAGGCGCTGTTTTTGCAAACTCAATTCCAAAGGTCTTCAATCTCTATTATGAAAACGGCGGATCGTACGAATTCAATGAATCCATTCAACTGAGCTCCGTCGTTTATTCTAATTTACGGCTGAATTGACTCCTTTTCGCTACGCAGATCTTTATGTAGTCGATGTAAACGGAGTAGTCCTAGTGCTGTTAATTGCTTCGGCACATAGATGACCTAGTACTGAGCAAATGCACAAGATTGACTCGCCTTGACTGAGCTGACAAGACCTACCACTCTAGGTGTAGGTCAGTCTCTCTAGGTCTGATCTATATTCATAATAATCGCACTGCTCCAGTGAGGATTGGCGGAATGATTTTTGGGCAACCCAAGCATCAAAAATGTTGCGACTGAATCACAATCAGGGTGACGGCCTTCTTGAAGCACGGAAATAGTACACAAATTGTTGCGGTAAGAGTAGGGTATACAATGAGAGAAAGAAATGTAAATAAACGGTTATCATAATTGGAGCTATATTTTTTTGTTGGTAAGATCTTCACAGGATTCTCGTACCCAGAAATAGCCGGTTATGTGTGATTTCTACTCACAAACCCTACCGGTTCCGGATTTTTATGTGAATGAAGTGGTCACTTAAAATATGATTTTTACCTTTTGAAAATAATAATTTCATCAATTAAAACATTTTACGTAATATTCAAAGAGAATATATATATTTTTTTATATATACATATAGGTGCTACTTTTTCTCACGTTCAAGGCAAATACCACTACTCGTGGGGCAGCTACAGCGAGTCGAGTGAACAATTGGCCAAAAGGTTTTAAATTTTGTTGGAAACAAATCATCAACAAACATTTTTAGATATTAATTGAGACTCAGAAGATCGCTGAAATGGTAAATCCTGGTACTAAGTAAACAAAATAGGAGAACCTAATCTGTTTACAAAATAGCATCACGTTTCAGTCCGCGGCACTGATGGATGGGGCTTTCAACCCTTTGAAAGATTAGTTTCCAATAATGATAAATAGCCACACTTTATTACCGCGACACCTTGAGATATATTGTTTGTGATCCTCAACACTTTCTTGATAGATACTACATTGATTATTCAATACTAAGCAGAAGCTGTGGGTTTTTGAAATTCATTATCACTTGCTTCGTTGTCAAAAGACCGGCACAGATTTCCCATACAGATTCAAATTAATTTGAAGTCTAAATTCGGCCCGCATGTTGGACTATATTACAGTTTGCGATTGTGATGGTTATCCTAACTAACAGTATAAAAGCGAATGTAACTCTTACTGTTACCTTTTCACGCCTAAACTTCTGAACCGCTTTGGAACAGAGGAGGAACAGAACTTTTTTTGGGAAAAAAGACTCGAGGGGATTGAATTAGGGGTTAAAAGTCCTTCACTGAGGAGAGAGGGAAGTGGTTAAAGAGGGGATTGAAGACGGGAGGTGGGTGAAGAAGAGGGTGAAGGGGGTGTGAAGGGGACGTGTACCAAGCGTAGAACGTAGTCACGGGATATAGTTAGTAACTCCTTATTTTATCGCTAACAAAAACATGCCCAGAACTGAGTTGTGCAGTGTAGGCGGTACAAACGAATACTAATTGACTAAGTTTAACAGAAATAGTTGGAAGGTTATCGGGGTCAGCCGGTTACAAGTGCGCCGTTCAGTTTTATTCAACGAGAACTATAAAATTAAAATACTTTTACACTCCTACCTTCGTCCATTGTGACAAGCATGACCTACTACTAATACTATGTTCAGGATTGGCTCCAGACAAGGAAACACCTCAACGGTTAACAGTACAATTATGAAATTTCGTGTGTTTCTTTGTATTATGGATCTATAAGTAAAGCTTGTTTGTATTTTTAAATATTTTTAATAAACCTGTTTGACAATGAATCTGGTCATTAATTTTAGGCATAAAATTTTTACTTTTTTTGTCACATCTTAAAGAAAGTTGTGCAATAGAGGCATAGTTAAGGTTTTCCTTTCCTATTTTTCAGGTACCGAACCCTACAAATAAGGTGTCATATTTCTAAGACGCCCGTCGTACCTTAGAATTATAAGTAAAATAACCGCTAATAAAAACGACTAAGTTAGAAACTACTGGAAGACTCGTAGCAAAGTTTCCAATCCTATAACACTTGAGTTAGTTCTAAGAGAGACTGGACTATGACACGAAGTCGATCGAGGTGGCGCTGAGATGTTTTCTAGGTTGAACTCAACAACTACGAGTATTTTAAGTACTTCACAAACTTCATCGGTGCTTATTTAGCACAACAAAAAAACAATTTTCAAATCCGATATTTACTTTCAGAAATATGCGTGGAGAAACAAATTAACACATTAAATACTATGCTTTCATAGATCGTTAATATTTTGTACATTTGCTTGAGCGAATACATCATTTCCTTTTTTATGCCAGTTATAAAATATGAGTTATTCCTTATTCATAAAAAAATACAACACTCATTGAAAATTGGATATAACACATTTTGGGTGCAGGAATTCACAACTATTTTTAAGGTAATAAGGTTTATTAAAAATATTTAAAATCACAAGCTTTAATTATGGAATTATTAAATACAAAGAAACACATAAAATTTCATAATTGTACTGTTAACCGTTAAGGGGTTCCCTTGTCTGGAGCCAATCCTGAACTTAGTATTAGTAGTAGGTCATGCTTTGTTATGTGACAAATTTAGACAAATAATGCATTTATATATGTAAATGTCCTCAGGATGAAAACTTTACACTAAGTTTCCGCTCCGTAGTGTAAGTGGAAATGGGTCTGATTAAGCTTGCAATATTTGACCCGTGTCAGACAAGTATACAAATATACTAACAAATACAAATAGTTATCTATCTGTTTTCCAAAAATTTAATTACTTGGTTTTTACCATGGCCAACTATTGAGCACGGATCTCTTCTCTAAATGAGAAGGTTAAGGCCATAGTCCACCACGCTGGCCAAGTCTGGATTGGCAGACTTCACACACCTTTGAGTTTTGCTAATTCCCCGGCATTTAGGTTTTCTCATGATGTTTACCTTCACCATTATAGCGAGTGACATTTAAATGCTTAAAACGCACATAACTCCGAAAAGTCAGAAGTGCGTGCCCTGGGATTCGAACCCGGATCCCCCGAGTAAAAGGCCGTTTTCATAACCACTAGGCTATCATCACTTACTAAACAATGTCATTTTAAATATCTCTTAATATGACTCCAGTATCTCCCAGTAAGACGTCCAAATTTGCATAAGATACTGAGTCACGCGTAAACTTTAGGTATTCAGAGTGCGTTCCATAATTACTGGAACTAAATTATACTGATTAGGTTCTAAATTATACTAATTAGGTTTGGGAACTGACTTCGTTTCATCGGAATGGTCTCTTGTTAACGAATCGCGGTACACACCGAATACCAAGTGGTACATTGTCTCTGAGAAATTTTGTTGTACCCGAATTGACAATGCGACAATACCAATTGCTTTCCTTTATCATAGTAAAACCACTACCGGGCTCGATCTCCACTCACAGTATGAGGGATACAGGCCATAGTGCACCAAGCTGGCCAACTGTGGACTTTACAAAGTTTTGGGCACTTTATGGAGAACTCTGAGGAGTGCAGGTTTCCTCGCGATCTTTTCCTCCACAGCAGCAAGCGATAATCAACTTCTGATACGCACGTAACTTTGAAAACCAGATGTCCGCGCTGCAGGTTTTAAACCAAAGACCTTCGAGAAACCAAGGTTCTGATCATTAGGATATCATTGCCTCTTTCTACTTATTTTCCTTATTAAGTGGAAATGTCTATTAAATCATATGACCCGAAATACTATCTTCGCTATTAATGTGATTGCCAGCCCTGTTTAGTCGGTAATGAAGAGACCCGCACGGAAAAAATCATATTCTTCTATCTTTAAATAGTATTAGCAACATGTATGAGACTGAACATACATTACATAGGCTTCCTTTTATTGCGATAAATCGCTTGGAGGGGTGGAAGTATTTAGTTAAAGAAGATGAAAATTTTTATGGAAGTTTGTCATTAAAGTGTCATATAAGTGTAATGTGTCATATTAAGTTTATTTCATGCTGGTATTTTCGATACACTTATGAAAGTTTTAGGAATCTACCACTGTTCCGGAATTTTGCCATAGTAAAAAGGAGATCAGAGATATAAGAAACACAAATCAAAAATTATAAATTCATTCAATCAAATAAATTTATAGAAAGTAAAAAAAAGACAAAATAATCCATTGCGGAAGATAAAATCGCAATAGTTTTAATATAGGGAAATTATTATTTTTTTAATTTCTGCCTATTAGGGGGATTAATAATTTTTAAATAATAATTTTTACCTATTAGGAAAGTAAGGGATAAAATCTATTTGAAATACATGAAATCGTTGGGCAAAAATACTAAAACCGGAAAGAGAAGTACATAGATACCTACTTATTTCATAACAAAAGCGATTTCAAGCGTAATTTATTTAACGTTGGTAGAAGAAAATAAAGAAAGACAGACCGTAAACACTGCCTTTTCTCAGTCACATTAAATTATTGAGCAAAAAGTGCAGTGGGCTCGAGAAACCGTTTCAGATTATTAAAACAAACGACGCAGCGCCTCGGGCTTCCATTGATATAAATGTAAGTAGATTCAAACGGAGGCTTGGGCTCTCTGAGAGGGTATTACATTTCTTTCACCTAGTTTATTATATTAACTGAATTTCTTATACCAGGTATTTGTCACTATAACTGCCACTGGGATGGGGGCTCGGAACAATTTATTCAGTGTTTCTATATTATTCTCAAATGCTAAATGATATATTCTTTTTGTTTTATTAAAGAACACTGTATTGGGGCGGATTAGAATACAAAAGCCCATGCTGGCGTGCCAGGGCCTCGTAAAAGACGTGCAGGAGTTAGCTGCTCGTTGGTAGGAGTTTGAGAAATTATCTTTAGTTAATTAGTCTGGCTACCACCCTCCTGCTTGAGTCAACCGCCAAACGACTCGTCGTGTTTCGGCCGGGGGCTTGAGAGTCAGTTCTCCTCTGTTTGTTCCCATCGTTTACTTAGCCTACCACTCTTCTTCTATCACCCGTCCTGAAGTTGATGTTTTTGGCGTATCTAGAGTCATTTGGTGTCGTTATTGATTCCGGTGGCTTGAGCAATCTACTGCTTCCCTTGTCTTTGTATCTCTCCTTTGTTTGCGGGTCTGGTACTTCCAAACTGGCGACACTCCAGTCTGATGTTGTTAACGTGCGTGCGCGGCGGTGATCACTGACCATCAGCTGACCCATCTGCTCGTTTACCTGCTTATAACAAACACTAAACGATACGATACCATCGTTACACTTACATCTTTCGAGATAATATTGTGTTTAAATACCATTTCACAATTTATGTTGTCGATATTATATTTTAATTTCCTATAAGTAAATTTGTAAGCTCCTTGGAATACGTTAATATTTTTAATAGCTATTTCCTGATAATGTTAATATTTCCTGTTATCTTAGCAATTTTTAATTAATAGGCTGAATTTTAGTATAAGGTCTTTTTATATTTTTGACGTAGTATCATTTTTGAAGTGTGGAATCTTTTCGTTTAAATAACTGACATAAGATGAAGAATGATGGAAAGTTGTTAATGTGGCTCATAGACATGAGTGAATGCAGCGACATGAAAAAGAGAACTGGTGTCTAAAATAGCCAACTATATCTCTGGCACACCTTATGAAAACCATTCAAATCGTAATCATTTATTTCCTGTAGGTATTTTCAATACACTTAAGAACATCCATTTTTGATCTCTACCATTAAAGAAAACAGTGAAACTGCTTTTATTTCATCGTTTAAGCGTTACCTTTAAAGTATACTACACACGATAAAACGGAGGCTCCGCGGCGTCTTGCTTGTGAAATTATCTCGCTGATGAAATATTCAGGAGTTGCGCATAGCGCGCATAGTAATAATATAACTAGAAACAAACAATGATTCTGTACGCGGTGCTCGCAGCGAGGAATTTTAATTCGTACTCATATAACTATGTGATATCTTAAGGTATTCAGAAGTCCATAGGTAATAAAAAACAAACGTAAAATGTCTCCATTCGATAGTTTTGTATAGAACTTATGTATTTGGGTTTATATATTATGAAGTATGAAATAAATGATTCAATGGTTAATATACACGCGTATTAATTATATCATCACATTACTCACAGTCTCTCGCACACATACGCAAACACACACACAGACGCAAAAGCACACCCACCTAGAAGAACAGCCTTGGAAGTTACTGCCTAATTTCTTTATTTTTCTGAGGTTCCCGGTACATTTTTGTTCATGGTTACTATTAAAATAATTTTTCGTGAGTCAATCACATTTTCCTACAAACTGCGTGGTACCATAATGCTTCTTATGGTACCGTAGACTAATTGCTTGCTGTCCCTGTTAGCTTTGTATTCGAGAATTTTTGTAACCAAACAAATATCACGTCTCATCCAAATGAAACTCACGAAAAGTTGCTTTATAGTATACATTACATTATTTCAGTACCTTTTGTGAGTTATTGGAGCAGTATAATGATGGTTGCCACATCACATGGGCTACACACTTCACATATGGTCATTCCGTCTTTTAAATTCCTCTAGCCAATATTGACCGATCGAGCAGCACTAGGTGCCTATCGCAGAAGGAATCAAGTCAAGTGCACGTAGAATACGAAGCTCGCGACCGCATTCCGCTGCGGCTTGTTGGCTATCGACAGCGAGCGGAGACAAAGGCATCTTCTATGTCAAGTATCTAAGCGTTTGACAACAAACTTATATGTATTTTATACTTCAATACATGTTAAAAGCGGTGATAGCCTAGTGAGTAAGAATTCAGCTTCCTTCTCGGGGGTCCGGGTTCGAATCCCAGGGCACTTCTGACTTTTCGGAGTTATGTGCGTTTTAAGTATTTAAATGTCACTCGCTATAACGGTGAAGGAAAACATCGTTAGAAAACTTGCAAGCCAGAGAGTTTTCAAAACTCATATGTGTGAAGTCTGCCAATCCGCACTTGGCCAGCGTGGTGGACTATGGCCTTAACCTGCTCATTCAGAGAAGAGACCCATGCTCGGTAGTGGGCTATGATGGGTTGAAATGTAAAAAGTAAGATATTGGTTTTGAAGGTGATTATAAATATTTTTTTTTATTCTGTATGCGGTGTACTACAACGTTAATTTAAAAAAACTTAATTTGTCATTGAGTTCTGAAATTGCCAAACGTCACTGTAATATGCATGCTAGTGTGTGCAATGTTTTTTATTCAATAATTAAATGTATTTCAAGTTTTTGTTTGTATAAAATAGTATTTCTTTGCTCTTCTATGTAAACTTTAACTGGGCCAAATTTTATAGTTTTCCGTTCGCCTAATATTCGCATACGGACAACGTTTTGTTTTACGTATTAAAACGTAGAGTATACGAGTTTTGTTTTTGACTTATATCTTAACGGAGAAGGTTTTTTAAAGAGTCTCATGTTGTCTTGTTGTTGGTGTCACTTAACACATACCAACATGTTTAGAATAGTTGACATAAGAGTAAAAGGGAAAGTGACTGGTTTGAGAAGAAAAAGGGATTAAAAATACCACAGTATAACCTCGCCTGCCTTACGATTCATCGCATTCGAATACAATATTCAAATGATTTTAAAATGGTCACAGGACTGGCTGTCTACAAAAGAATGTGCACATTAAAATTCCTCAGCAGTAGAAATTATTTTCTACTAAAGACAGACCACATGCCTCAAATTGCGTTATAAGAGACACAATTAAGTAAAATACAGCTACGTATAGTAACTCTATAAGAACCAGTAATTTAATAGTTGAACCATAACTTGTAATTTCACAAAGTTGGCATCACTGCCTAATGACAGTTGGGAGCGCGCGCAAATACCAAAATGGCGACGGGCAATAACATAATGACGACTCGTTTCGAATCGCACAAATAAACGCGCTATGTCAAGTTATTTCTGTAAGGAACTGAAATAATAGAATCTCTGGGATGTCAAAGAATATAGATTGCTTTTATAAATCTTGTTTACTTAAATCTTGGAGGTGTTTTTTTTTTGTATTTCCTTAAACAAAACAGTGTCCATGTTCGTAGTTTGTACATTCTTGATAGAACAATCGTTTTTTACTTTTTGGGAATGTAGGTTAAGTGAAGTTAGTGTTCCAACCACGAGTCTCTCTGTCTGCCCGATATTCTTTCATCATACTGCAGGGTCGAGCTATTACGAAAAGTTTAAGAGATATACAAAAAAAAAAATGATAGTACATTTCAACATGTTATTTAATGAACAAACAATATTTTAGTATAAAAGTAAACTTTCCAAACGGTTACTTCCAAACGTGGCCACAAAATATGACTTTCCGATTCATTCTTGTAACCATCTAGCAAGTTGTAACACAGGCTTACGAGATAATTTATCTTAGTGTACGATGATGCTGTATACTGAGATTAGGGGTCGCCAGGTCAACTTTCTACCTAAATAGAGAAATTACTGACGCATGAGCCAAGTTATTGTGAACGAGGAAGAATCTAGCGAAATGCCATCAACTGATTGTGGTTTTTTAATCTGCAGCTTCCTGAATTATTGTCTACTTTATCTGTGGTTAAACACACATTAAGTTTATTGGCTGTACGTTAAGTACGACCTTTGCTGGCCTTTGGTTAGAAAAAATAAATTATAGAGCGGGAAATTAGAAAATGCTGGTTAATACAGAATGGGCGTAATTACGTTGGGTATTTGTGTTAGAGTATGGATAAGTGAAAGGGGAGCAGAAATATATTTCAAGTGAATTATTGAGAGTTCTATAAGTTTATAGCTTTTATTATTGTATGGGATCTAAGTAGGTAATAATAAAACGCATTTTTTCATGTTTGATGAAAGCTGCAACCTATTTCTTTACGAGTCATTGCCCGTTTATCAAAATCATTGCACGTTAATATCCTTAAATATAAGTTTTCATCGAACACTTTTCCAACTGAAAAGAACTATGAGAAAATTTATAGGCAGGCTTGTCATAATTTTCAAAGTTATTTACGAATCAGAAGTTGATTATCACTTGCTACGGTGAAGGAACACATTGAGAGGAAACTGCACTCTTAAGAGTTCCCTGTATAGGTTTTCAAAGGACTTCACGTCCACCAATCCGTATTTGGCCAGCGTGGCCAGTCTATCGCCTGTGCCCCGCATATTGTGAGTGTCTAAATAGGAAAAAATTAAACATCTTTAATTTGCTTAATTGTATTTCAGATATGAAATATGTACATTTAACATGATTTTTTATTTTACATATAAATTGGTATTTTATGTCAGATTTTGTTCCGAATAATAAAAAAAACTTCTCGTTTTATTCAAATTTTTAACACACATTTTAATGTTTAAGACAATTGGCCTGTTGGTATAGTGGTTTGTTAACGTGACAACTTAGCCGAAGGACGTAGGTTCAATCACCACCCATAAAAACCTTTTCTTTTATAACCAGTCTTGTTTACTCTGTTTCTGGATGTAATAAAATATCTATAAAAGTATATATGTAAAAATATATAAGTATTTATCAGTTGTCTGATCACCATAGTACAAGCTAACACTTAGTTTAGAATCACATGTCAGTGTGTGAGTTGTACAAAGATATTTGTTGATTCCTTTGTCCTAATGATAATCACGTCTTCCAAGCGCTTCAACATTTGAGGTAAAAAATAAAATATACCTTATTTAGGTAAATGGTAAAGTAAGTAATGTATGGTACCACAATGACGATACATTAAACAAGACTTACGTAATATCGAACACCTGCCGCACAATCATCTATAAAGTACGTGTTTATATTTTTTCTTCTCTATGCACTTTAAGTTTAGGTTGGCAGCACTGTTATTAAAAATGAGTTTTGTTTTTTTAAACAGATTATACAATGGAGTTAAATGTTCGATAGAGGATGTTATTGTAGGTTATTTTAGAAATAATATTTAGTTATCTAGTTTATTATAAGTTAATACTAGGTCATGTATTATTTTATAGTACGACCTATTGTTGTATAAGTATTATAAATGCATAAATATATAGAGATGGTGTAGTTTGACTTTCGAAAAGTGTTTTTAAAAACCAACATCGAATAAAATTTTTATTCATTTGATATTACATGACCTGACAGAGATGAAAACTCATAAATATTCTCATATATCTTCCAAGTGCAAATATCAATTGTTTCAATATTATTATATGTAGGTGTCTTCAATCAAAGAATGTATAATTACGATCCACTAGAAATTGGCCTCGCTTCGCTACGTAAGAAGAGTTGTCGGCGGTTTTAGGGTTGCCATACTAATTTTAACCTATTATCCCACGGGAAGAAAGCAGTTTTCTGGGATTAAAAATATCCTATAACCATTGTCCTTACATAAGCCAGAAACATGCTAAATTTCATCTTACTTGACCCATTGGTTTCGGAATTGCCATACTAATTTTGAAGTGTTATCCTGTGGGAACTAAGCCATTTCCTGGATTAAAACATATCCCATAACCATTCTCAGGCTTTAAACTACGACTATGCCAAGTTTCATCTAAATCTGTCCAGTAGTTTTTGCGTAAAACTCGAACAGACAAACAGATAGACAATAAACCCCAAACAAAATTTTTTTTTGATTTCTATATCGATAACGAAATCTCCCTGCATCAAATTTTTTTTAAATGACTGAATGTACAATATTGACTTTGTTACAATTTTATTATTAGTATAGATATAGGAAGCTTTACTACCAACCAATTGAATGTTACAAACGATAATATACGCCCTAAAGATAACAGGAATCTGATTATCTTGTGAATAAAGAAGGTTGCGTAAAAGGCGTTGGTCGCGGTTGACTGAGCGGCCACTGAACATGGAGCGCCGTGGGAATGAAACACCCGCAAAAACTAGTATTGATTATGCATTTGTAACAAGAATGATTTATTGTTTGGAGTGACAACCCTACAATTAGTTGGCAACCCTATTCACTGAGGTCTCAAGTTTGTTTCGTGGTTTTTGCTATGTAACTCTATAATTATTTTTTTATTTGCAGTCGTACATATCTATGTATAAAAAATTAACTTGTTTGATGTCTGTTTGAATAATAATCTTATAAGAAATATGTGCACTTGTAACCGTTTACATCAAGTTTAGCTGGACCCATTTAAATGTGATTTGTACTGATTTATTTCTGTAGTAAAGGTGTAGTGCATTATTGTAATAAGTTTAAAAATGTTTAATATATGTCTATTTTAGGCTATTTGAGAAAAGCAATTTAAAATAATATTTCCTTTCTCAACCGAAAAGAAATTGGTTAATACTAAATAATTTCGATTTATACTATGTTAGTATTACATAGTTCTATTATTAATAAAAAGACTAACGAATGCACTTGAACCAGTGAAATAGAAGCAGGAATCCTTAAACAGGGGTCCCGTCACATTCAACTGTCAACTTGTCAAACTACGTGTCACAATGACAGTTCTAATATATTCCACTATGCACCAAAAATCTATTTCACTACTCACCTGGTTCTTCCTAATACTTGACGCTGACGGGCAGATGCGATCTGAAATAGGCGGTGTCCGTTAATTATTTTTGAAAGTTAACTTTAATTAATGTATGTAGATTAATTAAAACACAGTGGTCGTCAACCTTAAGGGTGATAATGTATTATCTAAGATGCTTACATCTGCGCTGAATAGGGTTGTCACTTATATTCTTTTTTTATTTAAGAAGGTGAAATTTAAGGAACATTTATTTTTTCAAACCTCTACAAATATTATAAAAAACGTTAAGAAACATAGTTTTGCATTTCTTAATTTTTGCATTAAAAATTCATAATTGTTGTCATTATTTTTTTATTAATTATGTGTAACATTTTAAGATTTTGTAAAGGCAGATTCAATTGTACACTTTTATTAAACTTTAAGGTCTGAATTTTAAATAAAAACCCCACAATAATACCAACCTTTTTAATGGTGGGTTATTCCAAACGTAGTCACCAATAATAAGTAAATAAATATCTCAAGATTAATCACACTGATCTCAAACAAAGTATTCGCTTGATCAAACAACTGATCAATATTCATTACATCCATAAATAAATATCTTTGGACAACTCACAC
>DWJZ01000358.1:0-34397 GCA_018249125.1 Asbolis capucinus
TGTGACATTTAAATGCTTAAAACGCACATAACTCTGAAAAGTCAAAAGTGCGCGCCCTGGGATTGAAACCCGGACCCTCAGAGTTGAAGGCCGAATTCTTAACCACTAGATTCTTAACCACTATCACTGCTATATATCATAATAGAATAATTTCAAGTCATCGACCGCCACATGTTGTGGTTTGGTCTATCACTTATAACAGGTCTACTATTAATGGTGTGACTATTAAGCTATGTATATGTTAATGTGTATAATGTTATGACAACGCGTGGGTGTAAGTAGTGGCCAGTTACGTCGAGTATATTAATGAACTCCTTCAACACATACATATAATTTGGAAATATAAACAACATTTATTCGTACATATACAGCGGGCGCCTACCGACCAGGTAGGAGGATGGGTGACCGGTAGTGGCAAAAAAACTTGAATGCTTCAGTGCTGTGGAGGGCACATAGAGCCGTCGGTCTCGGTTGTTATCGTTAGATAGCAATCGTTAAGCCATGTCGGAGGCCTTCGGGCGGGATAAAAACTTCCCCTGGCCACTAACCCCTCCACCAATCCACTTTGATGGAGTATGTTCTATACCTCCTCTTTATAAAGAGAGGTCCGTGCTCAGTAGTGGGCCTTTGATGGTTGAAGCCAAAAAACAATTTGTTGCAAGCTCACTCTTCATCACTTAAAAACCTGCAATACACTTGAGCATGATTGGTGCTTCAGCAGATATCAAACATATGATATATAACTGTTTAACAGTTGTTTGGAAATACTAACCTGATGGTAGACTGGGAACGGTCGATGCCCGGGGTCAGCTTCAGCGGTACCCTCTGTAGGCGCAGTGTCATCCGATATATCAGAGTAGGCAGGAGATCTGACCCCCGGCGTGGGAGACCGTCGCGCTCGTCTCTTGCCCGGTGACTCGTCTGGAGGGGACTCTGTCGACTTTCTCTCTTCTGAGGGCATGAGCGCTGAACGTGGTTTCACCTAAAATAAGATAGTTCCCTTGAATTACTTATAAGTAATAATAATAATATAAATTTGATGATTATATAAAAATTCAAGGTGAAAAAAGTTGAGTTATTTAATGCTATCAGCATATTGAAATAATGGGCCAGACGGATTCCAAAACAAACGCTCCCCGTGGAAGGCTTATCCATTTAGTTTCCTTAATTTGCTAGTGACATTTGTATGTGGCAAGAAATACAAATAACCTCGACCCAAGAACCATTTGTCTGTAATAAATATCGAGTCCGGACCAGTATCAGAAGGATCAGCGACCAGGCTGTCAGTTCGACAAATGACTACAATGTCGTAATAAGATTTGTCATAAAATTTCATAACTGCCATAAAAACTTAGCTATTATTACAAAATGGAAGCCTCATCGAGGCGTACGGATAAGAGCTAGCGTTATTAAAGTATTAAAAGATCCATTTATCACCAGAGATTAGCATATTTTGATAACATCGACGGTATTAGTAGGTAATGTAGACTTAACGAAGCAATAAATCACGCTTATCTGACGCAACTCCCGATAGCCTTGACAGTGAATCACTGAGTGGCCGAAACAGTGCAATTACCTTGAACTGGGTGGGCTGCAACGTGGGAAGAGTCTCCGTGGGAGGCGTAGCGGCCGCCGGCGGGGTCTGCGGCCGCTCGGGCTGCGGCGGCGGCTCGGGCGTCGTCGCAAACTCCTCGAACCGTGGCTGAGGAGACGCTTCCACCGATTCAACCTTCTCGGGAGACTTTTCGGGTGACTTATCGCTCTTGACGTCCGGAGATTTCGCTGGAGTGGGAGATTTGACCGGAGTCGCGGGTGTGGCAGGCTCCGAGGGTGGGCGAGCGGGGGACGCGGGCTCCGGAGTAGGTTCCTCCTGCTCTGAGCTGGAACCGTCCTTGTCGTCTTCATCAGGCGAGCCATGTGCGTGTGATCGATGGTACTTGAGACCATTGGCATGTTTGTACTTTTTGGAGCAGTTCGGCTCAGGGCATTCGAGGAGGACCGGATCAGGAGGAGGAGAGGAGGGTGTGGGGGGAGGCCGTTTCGCTTTCGGCGTGGGCGGCCGTTCTTCAGCATCTGAAGCTCGCTTCCGCTTTGAGTCTGGTCTCGGTGGCGTGAAGGGCGTGGGGGAAGGTAGTGCCCGTCGGCCCTTGGCGCCGCCATTTCTGAGTTTACTATGTACTGAGGATCTTGTCTCTGTGAAGTTGGTCATGTCTGTGGGCGCTGCGCCTCTGCCGCGTTTCGCTCGACCTTTCGGCGTTCGCGCGTCTAGCTCCTCGGTCGGTGAATCGCAGAACCTGCGAAAAACATCGCCAAGTTAAATAACATCAGGCACGTCTGAAAAATTCTTGATCAAGAAATGCTCCGTAACACCTTGCAATATTTGGAGGAAGAACATGTCTCGTCTCTTGTATAAGACGCTTGTAATGTCAAGTATGGAAGCACTTTTTATGAAATCATAAATCGAAATAAAATCGGACTAGCTAATCGAACGGTTTCTTGTAGGGGGACTTCGTTTGTTCATAAACTTCTTACTATTTGTTGTTATAGCGTCAATATTCACACGCATTCTACTGTTTATTACAAGATATACGCTGTGACAGACAGACGGACAGTAGTCTTACTAATAGGTTTTCATATTCACCCTTTTTTATGAAAGCCCAACAACGTGTAAACACATCAAAGATAGGTATAGACCCATATGTGACCTGTTTTCCCTATAACATAAATCACATGAGCAATTTGTCACCCCGACAATTGGTTTACAAGTATAATCCCATGAAGAGAATCTCGTACCTACTGCGTATTAAGGTTGAGGCTTTAGCCCGTTTACAAACAGCCAACAAACTAAGCCAATAATGTATTACGACAAATACAATTATGTAGATATTAATGTTGTTTAAAAATCGTCCAAGTACAAAAAGAGGTTCCGTACATGTTTGTAAGATAGATTTATTTATAACAAAAGGGACCTCGATGATGCGACTTCGCCCATGTTTATACCTTTTAGTCCACGCTACGCTTCTAGTATCAGTAATATCCACAGATTCTGTAAAAATTACGAGTATATGTGGCTATAAAATGGCTTAAGAAGTGTCCTTTGACAAAGGGAATAACAGATGGAAGGTATTCTTGCCATGGTAAAGTTTTATGTACGATAATGTAAGTGCCCGTTACAGTTTATAATATTCAATGTCCATAACGATAATCGTTTCCAATGCTATGTTGATACCACTGTCAACTCATTCGCGGCAGAATAGTCCCTGATTTTTTTATACCCTATCTAAGAGTTGGGAAGTTGTCAGACACCAGGAACCAAGAATGTCGTTGGATACTAACCTCGGAGGGGCCCAGTCATGCCGCGTGCAGTCCAGCAAGGTACCAACATAGGTCTTCCCTCGCCACGTCACGTTTACCACTAACACACCTGCAACAAAAAAACATCTTATTTAAAACTGTACAACACGAGCACGAAACCTGTTAATATTTTTTCTGCGTATCCTTTTAAAATTTGAAGAAAATTTTTAAAACATTTGTCAGCACCAAATAATAAACAGGAATTAATTAATACATAACAAGGAATCTGTATATGGGTATAATAAAAGCTTGTAAAAAGTACAACGGTTATTCTTAAAACACTGGAACGGAAAAACATATTATGAAAAAACATTAAGAAAAACTTGGTAGCATCAGTAAAACACACACAGACATATGTAAGCACGAATAACTAGTTTTATAAATGACTCCAAGAAATAGTTGTCAATGTCGTGTGTCTTTTAAATTATTTTTGTTACCCCAGTACTTCACCATTTTGGTAATTTGCTTTTTAAATTCTATCCAATAATAATACCATAGGGATATAATTTCTTTGCCGGCTAAGTAAGAGTACCATAAAGAGGCTTTAACATTAATAAATAAGTCAAAGCCGGCCAAGCGCGAGTCTGCTCATGGCACCGTTGGGTTCACTAAAAATATGATCTAAGATTTTGTTTTTCAACCAGTGCCATAGACAAACGTTGCGAGATTAGGTACAATCTAACCTAACCCAAAAACAGTATCAATGATTTATTCGCGCATTTTATTTTCTCGGTTCGTTAATGCAATAAAAAGAAGTAAACATGCAACCATATTTCGCCGTGATTTATTCAGAGACGGTACAGATAGGGCGAGAGCTTTCAGACAAGGGGGAATTAGTTTTAAAGCGAGAATGGAACGCCGTAAAGTATTTATGGGGACGCCAGACATAGGGGAGCACTAGAACTGCCTATATATTTTAATTTGAAAAGTCTGTGCGATGGTATTTTTTAATCTGGATATTTGTATGGTGATCATTTGTGTAAATGCTCTGCAGAAAAGGAAATTTATGATGATGAAATCCCTCTTTATAAGAAATATTAAATACGGTAATAGGAATATTTATAACTTTGCAATCACTTGGCATTCTTTATTGTTAGGCAACTCTAAAGATTGAGTTAATATCGATTAGGAGACTAACAACAGTAAAGCCGTATTTTGTATTTCTCGGTAAAACGGTTTCGGTGTGTAGACTTCAATTTTATCTACGTTACAATGTTATTTTATTAAAAAAATACAATTCAAAAACGCAATTAATATTTCTATGACTTTCTGTTTTAATGTGACTTTGCTATTGTAAATTTCAATAACGACATTTCTACAACATAATAGAAGGAAGCGTAGCATTTTTTTTAATAAGAGATATAGCTAGCAGAGTTCCAAGTGATGAAGACAATAGGACGACTAGATGTAAAATTGATGCAGCCGAATTATAAGAGAGAGCGCTCATACTCCGATCCAATTTGTCAGGGAGCCCTCATTTGCATAGGGGGCGCTGCGGGCGCGGCGGGCGTAAAACGTGACTTTGCCCGCATTTAGAAACGGCCGCACCACGCTAAACCACCCCGGCTTATCGCTGGCGTGCTAACTTATGCAAATTTAATTAATCAATTTCACCCTCTCTGCCACGCTTTTTCTTTTAAAACATTTTTTCGACGCATTACTTCATGTTTTGTCATGAATTTATATTATATTTCTTTGTTCTTCGCCGACCTCATCATATTTGTTTGATGTGTTGTGTCGAACAGATTGTAATAAAACTAAGGGTCTCGGACAAACCCTGTTTAATCCCCTTGCGAGTTCCTCGGCACGGCTTTATGGAGCTGGATTGGTGAAACATAAACAATAAACATATTGTACTTGCAAACAAAATATTTGGCGCCGGCAGATGTTTTAGAACATGGCTATTACAAACTAGTGCCGTGAAAACAGTTACTCACCACACCGAATTTCTATAAAAATTTGTTAACTAGACATTTAGAACGATTATATTCTAGTTCTAAATTACTACAACGTGCTACGTTATGCTACGAATTAAAATTATTTCTATAATAAGTTCTACCATACCTACCAGTACATCGTATGCCGTACAAGAGAATTTTAACTATGACATGCTTAAATAGAAAAAGAACATTATTATTATTACGATACCTTTTGCAAATCAAAATTAGCATTTATTATTATATTAAACCGTACACTGACTTCAGCAAACGCTTTCCCTGGGCATCTATATTTTTCTTTTCATTCATAACGTTCAATTAAGAATTGTTGAAAAAAATAATGTACACTAAGTATGATTTATATTTCATAAACACGTAGGGCTATAGATGAAAGTGAATTTAAAAATCTGTCACAGATACACAACACCTACTGTGGTTTCGTGAAAAAATAAAAATATCTAGGTTTATATCTTTAGTATATACTCCGTCTATGGTTTAGATACTCATCTATAATCGATGGTTCTCCTCGGAAAGCACGCTGTCTCGATAACTCTCGTACCTTATTTTATTGTTCCACGAAACAATGACTACATAAAGCATTTCTCTATAAGCTATTAGCATAAAACGTCAACGGGTATAAGGATATGTAAATAGTAGAAATAGGAAATAGTTTATGTATAAATAAATCCTTCCATAGATTAATAAGAAAGAGATAGCGGGATATGGGTTTAATATTAATAGTTGGGTGAATATGATTGGTGGTGGTGGATGGTGGTCATAGATGAATAAGTAGAAAGAGATAGATAGAGGATGCAATATATTAATAGTTGGGTGAATACTTATCTCAAAAATATTTGTCATAAAGATTAATTCACAATCTCAGAGAAAGAAAGAATATTTCATTGTGGCAAAACTCCTATATCATAACTTAGTTTTATTGATTTCTTTACAAATACTATATTTACTTTAAGCGTTATATAAAGAATGAACTTAAAGCTTAAGGGCATTATTTTACACTGAAATTTATATACAAAAACATATTTACAACTTTTTAATTAGTCAGAAAGAAATCGATAATTCTATCAGTCAGAAAGAAATACATAGATATATTTCTCTCTCTTTAAAAACGTGGTATTTCTATTATCTCTACACTCTTCCCTCCGTCTCTTCGTCTTCTGTGGAATCAGTTATCGTAAGACATAACTGACAACATGAAAGATGACTCGAATTGCAACCAGGGCATCATGACCGCTTATAAACGTTGGCCGTAAACTTCAGTAGTTAATTTGGATCCTACCTATAAAAACCCTTTGTTCTGTCGCCTATTTATTTGGGCTTCAACGATTTTATTACGGTTGTTTGCTTTTCAGAACGACGAGGGTAATTACGCCATAACGTAATACCGGTCACGTTCAAACGACGGAGCAAAGTACGATCATATTGTTCTCTAGTTGTACACGGTCCGTTTGTTCTGATTGATGGGTAACAAATAAACTATATCTGAGATTGTTTCTTTTGTACTATAATCTTAATATAATACAATTCTTGTACTTATTTATATATATATGTAAACACTTATGTTTAATTCTATTTATATATGTAAATACCGATGTGCATGTAATCGGGTCTTAGAAAAATAATTATTTACAATGAAAATTGTTGGGCATCATATGAGTATACTAATCTTATAAAAATGCGAAAGTTTGTGAGGATAGATCTATGTTTGTTACTCTTTCACGCAAACACTACTGATACATTGTTACAGATAGATTGTAATCTGGAAATGTGGTAGATAAATGTTTATTCTCGGGTCATTGGTGTGATTTGTGGTGTCCATGCCACTCGGTATACAGAGAATCCTAGCGAGGAGGTGCGTATAAGTGCGTAGAGACTTGACGCCATAACGCTGTTCTGTTGTAACTGCTGTGTTGTTCAGTTCAGTAGCCAATAAAATGGCCAGATTTTGTTGGCTCCTTCACCCCATAATGGAGCTCTGATACTAATAACATTATCTAACCAAACCAAAGTTCAAAGATATACAAATTCAATTCTTTAACTTAATAAATAACCGTAACATTCGACTTGTACAAAATTTATAAAATTTTCAGAAACAAACTTGCTAATAGAATTATCAAAAAAACAAGTTTGCAAGTGACAGGGGGTTGGCAGAAGAATTTGAAAGAGAAGGCAGGGTTCAGGGAGGTTTCCTTTAAGGAAATTGTTGGAGGCGTTTCGGTTTTATTATTTAGGGGTGGTTTTCCCTTATAAATGGTTAATACGGGTGACCGAACTCACGGAAAAGTTAAATTAGAGTTTCGTTTTGTTCGCGTGCGTTCGTTTCGATTTGTACATACGCGGTAATGGCCGGGCGCGGCTCGTGACGTGGACATAGTTGTGAACAACCAAATGTCTAGAAACAGAATTGTTAATAAGCTGCGCCCGTGTGGCAAGTACGTGGATAAAAAGTGGCCTATGTTTTAAAACAGGCCATAAACTACATCTGTCCTAAATTTTATCCACATCAGTTCAGTAGTTTTTGGGTGAAGGCAAACACCCATCCATCAATCTTCACAAACTTTGGCATTTATAATATATGTTTCCTTCCTCTCAACAGGTACATATTTAAAAAACTCAGACTATATTATTTTAGTATATATCTGATACAACCTTTCATGCCCTATTTTCACCCCTTAGATCCTTTTATTGCAATGAATGAATTAACAACTTAAGTGGTTAATAGAATAAATAATAGTTTAATAGAAGCACAAAATATTTGGCCAGCTAAATGTTTCACACAATTAACAAAGGGCTTTTTAGTCTCGACGCGCCCTCTATTGACCGTTTAGTGTACCATCAAATATTCAATTAATTCGAGTAATTAAACTAAGTTAGAGGATCTATTAACAAATGTCGGCGAGGGCTGATTAAGATCGCCATACCAGGAGCGCAGCGGAGTGAAATAGGTTCATTTAGGCGGCGCTAATTACGCGGTAATCAACGGACTAATGGCTACCCGGGCAACAGCCACCCTCACTTGAGGCTCTTTCAAACTCGTTCTGTTCGTTTTGCTAGGCTTTAACGAAGGTTTTGCACTAACCTCGACTTTTAGATCTCACTGCATTTCACTGTTTATTCTGGTTCGTTAATTTTTCGGCCTTGTGGCTTAGTTCGTACAACCACTAAAGGTTTCGGGTTCGATTCCCGGTCAGAGCACATATGCAAAAGAGATATATTTGTTGATAAATTTGTATTCCGAATGTCACCCGGCGACACAGTGAAAAACCTTAGTGCTGAGATTTTTTTATTTGAGTTGTATAAAAATTCCTTCGACCCATTCTTGGACTCACTTATGAGTGAGACTTGTCCTACTATCTCTTCTCAAAGTGTTAAGAAGTTTTATGCCATCCCGAGGCCTCTGACAAGGATGCTAATTAACGGCAAGAACAGATTGCTTCACTCGCCCCTTCCAAATATAAATATATACGTATATATGTAGTAGACATGTATGTATAATAGAATATAGCTTTTCCGTACTTCGTGTTTTAATATCAGTACATTTTGATAGATTGGTTTGTGATTACTATTACTTACTGATTGTATATATTATGATAAAGTGAGGATGAATGTTACTTTATTATAAACTAATCCTTATTGATGATCATCATCGATTACTTCACATACATCATATGCCTACATACACCTGCCTACATGAATATATACTATATCCACTATATATTTAGCTCCGTAGCTCCGAATGTAGAAAAAGTGCACCTTTTTATACAGGCCTTGTAACCTACATATGTACCTTTCTATAAAACAGGTCTCTAGATAAATTATTCCATTATAATGCCTTTTTATAATTTAAAATATATTATCGTGGCCGTTTAAAATTTTTACTGCACCCCTTGCTCACGATTTTCGTAGTTTATAGCGTTATTTTGACACAGTACTAATTTTAATTAGAAACTGTTTCCCGCGCTCCCTAAGGATGCAAGGATCGGGATGAACTGACCAGTAAACAAAGAACTAATGTTCTGTACGACTTATATAACGATTTTTTTTTACAACTACTATCCACAAAAAGAAAAGATTTGTATTTTTATGTCTGCCACGACTAAACTCGAACTACTGGGCCGATGTACAAAATTATTTTGTTACAATGTACAAAACACTAGGTTAGAGTAACATATCCATCTAGTACTACGAGAAAAAACGTGAAGAACTGTTTTTATTCTTCTGTTAATTGCTGCTCATTCCTAAATTACGCTCTAATAACTCAAACATCCAAGCCGAATGGTGTAAAACGTGTCGATATTCATAACAGATTTCAAATTATAATAACATCCGTAGCACAGACACAAAGAAACGCCGCCTCAGTCAATACAGACGGAGTGGGGAATGCACGCTCCCTTCCGTCTAATCAGCCTGTCCACTATTCCCCAGGGACTACCACTGTTCCTGCCTGTTTATCTTCACGTAACTTGTTTACACAAAGCCAGCTAGCATGCTAGTAAAAATAATACATGGTACAATAATTGCACTGTCCTAGCTAACATAGTCACACACAAAATCAATCTGACAAGTAGAATTCCTAAAGGTTAAACCCTAAGAATTTCATGATAGAAGTATTTTATTAACTTTATTATTATGGATTATATTAGTTTACCGCGTGCATATTGGTTTATAAATACCAGCTGGTCTAAACATGACATATTTTAAATATTATAATATCAGGCCATATAGAAACGTTTATTGGATATTGCGTGCAATGAAAATACCTTTTCTAGATGACCATAGTCATTGCAACCACACTACTGGCCTCCCGTCACATTGTGAGGGTCTTTTTGAGAATTATAAAACAATTCGAATAACGATGTATTACGATAATTTTAAATACAAATAATAAAAGCACTTTTTTTAAATTTCCATTCTCGAACAAGTTTTTTGAATGAGTAAAGGAAATTAATTAATGACCAATTAAATTAATTTTAAATAAATTCAGTAACTTAACTTCATGTAAACAGATTAATAGATGCCCAGAATCCTTTAATGTCCAACCAGTTGCTGCACTTAGGTAATTAGAGATAGTCAACTCTCCGGTATGCAACTAGCGCCGTGTAAACAAGCCGTTACTTACATTCCGCCACAGACTCCACAAAGCAAAGTTTACACTCTTGAAAGCTCTGTAGATACGACTAATTACATTTGCTTTAACATTTCGTTATCTACATACCAACAGTTTTAATGCAAGAAGTTAGATGAAACAAACCGTTTCAAAGTATGAGACCAACGACTGTGACAAAATCGATAGACTGAGTTATTTATTAGTGGGAAAATTAAACGTTAAATTTATAAATATAATAAGTTACTAATCTCCTAGTCCCCATACCTTCCTTAAACTCCTCCTTTTTCCCGATCTAAGCATTCCATAGAATATTCCAATCTAGCAAATAAGTAGTAAAATATAAAGAAAGAAAAAAATAATAAGCAACTTCCTCAGATAAACCTTAATATATTTGTATACGTGGGCAGTAAGTTTTTATAAAAAGAATAGAACTAAGAGGAAGCATCCCTAAGAGCGTTACTCGTTTGAAAAATGTCCTCGTCGCGACAGGTTTACGAGAAGCCCGCTCTAAGTGCCGACATTAAGAAACTAGCGGCATAATTAGGGACAGAGTTATATTTATAAATGATAATTTATATCAATCCGAGCATAAACAAGAATATCTTCATAATTCAATTTTATTTATTGACAAATTCCTTTTTTTGCAGTTACGTACCCTTCTCTGGAGGTAGATTTTTTTCACATGATCGATTTAAAAAAAGAAGCCTCTCGATTCGGTTACGGACGATTCAGGTACTGGCGTACCATTTGGTGTATAATTTGCTGATTTTCCAGTTATTAACATAAAAAAGTAATGAAAATATCAGATGATAGGGCAGCGTGGATGATGGAGATCAGTTTGTTATTAAAAAAATTGGTTCTTAAGTGTAATAATAAATAATCTTTTAAAAAATTTATTTTATATTTGGAAACGCCAGAGATTCCTCATGCACATTCGCTGTTATACATACATATAAGGTTGCCTACAAGTGTAAGACTATTCAAGTGTAAGATAATACACTTATTCAAGTGTAAGATATATGTACTGAAACGTCCAGAGTTATCTGGTAGAGAATGGTATTTTGGTATTAAGTCCGCCCAGTGCACTCCCATATTCTATGGTCTTAAAATAACAATTAAATAATTATTGTTAGTTATATTGCTACCTACTAATGAGTTAGTATACTTGAGATAAGTTTAATTATTATACACATACGTGTTTAATTAGCGTTCATATTTTATATCATTATTCGTTTTGAAAGCCTCATTAACATAGAAATGAATTTATTATAATTATATACAGGAGATTAAATGCAAAAAATAATAAAGAGGGAAATAAACGTTATAATAACGTTAATTTCGCAGCTTGAGTAATGCTATTAACTACCGTTGTTGAACTAAACAATAGTAATTAGGTGTAAATTGTGGCGGTGTGGCATTCACGTACAGCAATTACGACCATAACTTGTATAGCGGCTCGGGAATATTGTACGTCTGACGAGAAATATTGGACAATGCCCAATGTGCTTAGTTTGCCGATTGCATTGCCGATTGCACATTGGGCATTGTCCAATATCATTCGTGTCATAATTATATGGAATAGTCCATTTTGGGTTAGGTGGCCAAAGTATAGGACAACGGTTTATAAAATTCATTCTGTTAGTGTCCGTCAAATGTTGGCACTAAAAGTC
This sequence comes from Asbolis capucinus, assembly GCA_018249125.1. Classification (NCBI taxonomy): domain Eukaryota; kingdom Metazoa; phylum Arthropoda; class Insecta; order Lepidoptera; family Hesperiidae; genus Asbolis; species Asbolis capucinus. The sequence continues at coordinate 12,087 of DWJZ01000358.1, forward strand.
TTGGTGGGATGGACAATACAAACACACATAACATAGTCGGAGAACAAACAATCATCTATCACAAAAATGCTCGTCCAGGGAATCAAAATCTGGACTTCATTTCGCAGGCAGGGACACTAACAACTAGGCGAAAATACTAGGATATAATAAGTTGCCCAGTACAGTACTATTGCTAGTCTTAAAATTTCGCGCGCTCTTAATTTATTCAACTTTACTAATGACATCAAACAGCTGATCTCATTTTAAATATAGAACATTCGTTGTTCAATGAAACTAACCGTTTGTCTTTTCAATGTGTTTGTACAAATGTTTCATTGTGAGGTAGCTTAATTTTATGTACACAGTCTAGTAGGGTGATTGCGATAATAATGGTCTTTTAGTGAGGTTAAAAATAAATGAAAAAAATATTTGGAGGAATTTCCTTGAAATATTGATAAGTTAACCAAAGTCTAACAAGTGAAAATATTAAGTTAACCCATTAATGGCCCACTATTGAGCACGGGAACCCTCGTAATTGAGTATGCGAGAGCGTATTTGACCAAGCGGCTCAAGTGCAGATTGGGTTAGTGCTAATCAACGTGTAGGAAGTAGGAAGTAGTAAGGAAAAATAGCATTACTTACTACCACGATTGATTCCTCTGATAACGAATATGAATATTCAAGTTTGATGAACTGATACATCACAGGTGCAATTACCCTAATGGTGTCTTGATTACATTCAAGTCGATATATGTTATGCAAATAGACACGCTAACGATGTGGATACACAACGTTATGCAATATCAAAGGACTGCCGAGGAGGCGCAGTGGCGGTAAATGGCTCTTACTCATTAGCGGCTTCCTGCGGGTAAGACGTTGCTCATATCAGCTCAGGGTCAGGGCTTGAAACCGGTTTAAAAGATACCGGTTAGAAGACGTTTTAAGGGGTTTTTATAAAAGGTATTTCGGAGCGTATTCGCAATGGAAACGCTTCAGAAACCTAAACCGTTTTAATTCAAAACCGCGGACGATAATAGTTGGGCACATCGCAAGTCTTCGCGATCTCAACCCAGTCTTGTCTGTTTTTTTCTAATTAATTTCTTTATTTGGTTTTTAATACGAACTAAGTTATAGTAAATATTTTGAGAGGGCGCCACACTTGTAGCTGATAACAATAAGCTAAGTAATATGTTATGGTCGATATCGCAAAAACTATCGTCCCGATTTTGATGAAATTGGTTCTGTTTCCCAGGTTGAAGTGAATTTAGTCGTGTAAAACATGAATTTTTATAATTCATTAGTTTTTTCGCGTGCAAAACCCAATATACATACATACCAAAATTTAGCATTTCCAATAATGTCGTCGTTAATAGCCTCATTTTTTGAAGTCCAAAAATGTGGAACACTCAGCAAAATGAAAGTAGGAAACAAACGCTGCTTTTCAAGACGACCGATGCGTTAAATTACGCTAAAAATATACTGGGGCATCGGATCGTGCCTGTGTCTTCTTAGTAGCTTAGAAGACAAAAAAAATCTCTATCCACTTACACGCCTTTCATTAACTCACTAAACTAAAAATAATCACGGGAAGCGATTACGAAAGCTGTTTAAGGACTCTCGAACTTAATGATAAAAGAGCTTGTAAAAATGATCCGTCCCGTGAGGTCTGCTACTTATAAATGACTGAGATTAATATTCTAACGGACCCTCTTTCACAAAGAGGTCCTTGGCGATAACATCCAACCCCAGGTTAAGCATTGCTGTAGAAAAATAAATAAGGGGTGAATGCCACCCCCGCTTTCGGGCAGATGATTTTGGGAAAAACTCTGTAATTAATCACTTTCATTTAGAATATTACACGTATACTTAGACCTGTATTCATGAACAATACTTATCTACTTTACGAAACTCATAAGATTCTGATCGTAACCATTACTTCAAATGTCTATTATGGCGAAAAAGACTCAATTATAAAGTTACGCTGTAGTTATTTGTTTAATTAAAGATTTTTTTTCCTCTTCATCACTTTTCTTACGTAGAATAAGTTAATGCTTGATGATAATTCTACCTGATAGTAAGTTTCGTTAATGGCGTTGTATGTTAGATCTTAGAAATAAATGCAGCTTAGGATTTTTTAATCATAAAATATAATGTTACATAACGAGCGGTTAACATATTTAACTAAAAAAACGTGATTCAACATTATTACGTTACCGCGGATTCATAGTACAACATTTTACAGATTAAAGCAAATATTAAATAATATAAGGGTGTAAACTGCCTCCCTTAATCTGCCACCCTCTCTCCCTCCCCCAGGGCATCGGGGCGGATACATTTGCGAAGTGGCAGTGGTAACAGTGAGGTGGATCGGAACAGTTGGTAATTTATTATGGTGTTTTATAATAATGAAGCGAGGCGCCATGAAAGCGCCCTTTTGCTCTTACATACAATGAGTACGTATAATGTCATTCCCGCAAAAGTGCCCATTGTGCTATGTTATGAACAATATATTAATAAATCCATAATTTATCGTTGTCTGTACACGCAAGATATTTATTTAAAAATTCGAAAGTATCAGAGCATGTATGGATGGAGGGACATATGGATGTTTGTTTCTTCTTCATGCAAAAATTGCACAACGGATCGGAATGAGATTTGACATATGTATAGATTATAAAGTCTATATATAGATTATAAAGTCAGATTATAAAGTCTGGAAGAACCACATAAGCTTCTTTCTATCCACATACCATGAGGGCGAAGTGAACGGACTTTACATACTTGCACCCGCACTGTGTGTCTGCTATCCCGGTAGCCTGGACACTGCTAGTAGAAATAACACATTTAACCATTACCCAAGAGCAAATATTTATCTGTCACATAAATGCATGAGTTCAACAAAACAATTTGTAAAGTTAAACAGCGAATTACGTCAGAATATTTTACACATACTACATATAGTTGGACAATACAAATTATAGCTACAAAATATATATCAGTCATGTCTGTCGACTTCACTGTACGGCTGAGCTCACCAAATCGTTATAACAGGATGAAATGGGGATCCGAAACAATAGCTGGAACATTTGTACCAGTCCCACGCGTGCCCTATATTATCGAATAGCTGAGTGATTGTGGATTATTTGCGCACACACGTATGTAATGTCTATTGTATTTCACCGGTACTGTTAGACGTTGGGCTGTTAGTTATCTTGTAACTTCTGTATAAATTAACCTTCTTTGTCACCTCTTTGTAACCTAAGAAGGTTGTTACACTGTTGTCCTGAGGGAGTTTTATATCAACGGCTTTGTAGTCTAATTGGTAATGATCCTGCTTGCAAAGAAGAGACTACCCTTCCGAAAGTGCTAGCAAATTATTAAAAAAGATCGATAACAAAGTAATAAATCAATAATAAAAATAAAACAGGTCGTTTTTGATATTTCCACGATATAAGGACATTAATAAGTCGTTCATTGCTCTACGGCTCGATCCAAACTGATGACGAAATGTCACAATTAGGTCAATTAGGTTTTCACTACATACGAGCTCATAACATAATTGTGCTTCTTTGCATAAAATATTGTGAATTAGTCTTATTTTAGAACGCTTGTTTAATGATTACTCATTGTAATAATTTTATTTATATTTTGAAACATAATACCTCTGCAAATTAAATTATTAATTCAAATTATTCCTGAATTGTTAAACCAACAATATTATCATTCAAGCGTTTCATATCAATTAATTTTAACCACAGAATTGGGTGTTCTGAAATAATAATGAAATCAATTTATACTAATAGTAAAACTATGATTGAATTAAATCTGCAAATACCTTCATTTGATATTTTATTTGGAACATTTCAGCTAAGTAACGCTATTTAATTAATGAAGAACAGATGGCAGCACCTGTTTTTTATCTATTTTAAAGTAGATACGGTATAAAACTAAATGAAAATGCAAATTTCCGAATTACAAAATTATGCCATTTTTCCATATTTAATAGATTCTTTGTCCGAAACAATTGTTGAATTTCAGTTGTGATAGTATTATTTTTATAATGTAGGTATGGTTTTCAGAACTTGATTATAAGAATTACATATAATATGTCGTAAAATTGCGAACTTTTTTGTTAAATTCCACGTGGACGAAGTCGCCGTCACAGCTAGTAATTGTACAATATGTAATGGCTGGATATAAAAAGCATGTGCCATATTATTCCGGTTTTACATTTAGACAGAGCCCCGCGCTAATAAGCTCGGTAATTACGGTATTCTAACGGATTTCATATTAAACGCTATGAATATTTTCAATGTAAATCACACAGCTCTGTTTCAAGCGGAATTGCCATGAATACGATATTCGTGCGAATAATCCATTAAACTTATGACTGGACTATTTTACGAGTATAACATGGTATATTTTATAACTTTCTTGTTTATTAACGTGTTGGAGTTATGTTATATTAAATAGTAAAAAATGTTGAACCTAAATATAGTAATAAAAACAAAATACTAAAATACCTTGCGAAGTAGGGGTTCCGAGCTCGATTTCCAGTCGCGACAGATTTTTATGTCAGGTTTGAGGTTATAGTTTGGTTTATTCAATTGATTTTAGCATACTAAGATATAAATTACTTAAACGAAAACACGACACATTATACATATTGTTATTAAAAAAATTAAAGTCACTTTTAACGATAAATACAGTGTATTATGTATCAAAATAATATCAGACGTATATTTATTAGCTGTGCTCCTAAAATACATGTATGTATTAACGGTACAGTAAAAGACCTTTTATTATCTGTGCCGTCTGTGCGATCCCTCGTAAATAATCCGAAAGGGCGAAGCGCTTGTCTGATGTACGAGCGACAAAAAAGTACCCGGGCTCCATAATCGCTAAGAGCCAGGTGTTGTGAATTAAATTATTATTGCGGCTCGTGAAGTGGCCGTAATTGCTGGTTGACGCTAGGGTTACCAATCTAAAATGTTCAGTCCTGACGGTAAGCTACAGATTAAACAAAAAAACCGGATACTTGTCGAGTCCGAATACTGTAAAAGTGTACTTATGGAATTTCATGGTCAGCTAACATTTTAGCTCATTTTTTCTGAAATATTTTAAAACGCTAAGATTGAATAACAAATTGAATATCTTTAAAAAAATTTCTTAGACATTATCTCTTTCGATTCCAACAAACATCGGACCAACTAGAGTTGATGGTAACCCTAGTTGATACTCAATCGTTCAAATGTCAGTTGAAACTCAATTTAAATAGTTTGCTGTGGCGATTACAGACTACCGTTCTTCAGACTACCGCTCATAATGTTTTCATAGACAGGTATTTATTACCAGTTCCTATTAACACTTGAGTTACAATGACTTCGCTGCAACGTTTTACTATGAAATGTGGCTTAGTATGAATTCGATGAGGTTTCTAGACTAGGCTATCAGAAACTGACACGTAACAAGCAAGTATTTTATCAACGACCAGTTCAGTAACAACGGTCCTTACTCAAGGCAATTTTCAACAGTAGTATCGGGAACAGCTGTTACTTAATGGATTTGTTATAAAAAATCTCTTAACAACTTTGGGTTCGGATGTGGCTTTTTTCACGCCTTTGAAAATTGAACCGATACTTCCTGCCTTCGTAAGGTGTAAATTTCATTTTAATTATTTTTACGTAAAGCAATTAACTTCAATCTATTTTTAACCGTTTGTTATTTATAATTATAATTAATAAACTACAAGCTATATTTTTATATTAACTCAATTTCCTATTAACAGAATATCAAATAGCATTGATATAACACCACCTAATGTTATTTAAAAAATATATATTTTACTTTACTAGTATTCCCTTTTCGCTATGTAATTTTTTATTCATTATTTTATCCAAATAAGTAACAAATTTAACTCAGCAAATATACCAGTTAATAGGGTCAATTATGAGTAGTATTAAATTGTCAATAGTATTCATTTTTATACAGCATATAAATATAGTAGCTGAGGGTTTTATAAGGTTCAAGCGAGACAAAATATAGAAAAGGGATCACAAAAAATTACCCCTGTAAGCTGCGATTATGCACGCCTAGTAACGAACGTAACGGTTCGTCGCTTGCTAATGGAATCAGGTAGTATAAAAATAAATTCTACAGTTAATTAAAAGTTGATTAGCATCGTAGCAGAACGAGTTGTCGTCGCTTTATATTATCTGGGTTCTGTAGTAATTTGCAACTCTCATACTTTCGCAATTCGAACGTACGTACGTAAGTTGTAAGATAAAAAAAGTTTTAGTGTTGCCCAACCGGTACAACAGAATGAATTTATTTCATATGTACATTTTGGTTATTTTATCTGTTACATGTTGTACTGTGTGCTGTGTGCTGTACCCAGTCAGCTAATATTTAGTTAAAAAATTTGAAACAAATAAGTATAGTAGCCTAGTAGTTTATGAAGCTAAAAGGAAAGCTATAACTCATAGGTAGGCTCAAAAGGTTAATGAGGTTACGGAACCATACATTGCGCGTGGCCTGATGCTTAGCCGGTTTTGATTATCGATTATAATTATGCTTTAAAGTTTATTATTATTCCAAGGAAACAAGTGCGTTTTTGTAGTATATAAAACAAAAGAGTAGGTATAATAACAATTTGCTAGTTATGGATGATATACATATATAAATCCTTAGTTTACTAGCACGTACACTTTGATATGCTTTCAGCAGACGAGTTACTTGACGGTTAATGATGAACGGTCGCTTTGCACATTAAAACACCAGTTGGACTTTGACTTTGGACATTAGAAAACCAATTTGACTTTGAACATTAGAACACCAGTTCGACTTTGAACATTAGGACATCATTATACGCAAACGCAGAAGGAAGCGAGGAAACTTCTTTTTACTATATACGCAAGGACGTAGAAGGAAAAAAGGGAGGCATTTTAAAGTAGAAATAAACGTCAATAATGAACAACGAACTTCAGATACCCCAATAATTCGCTCCAGGACCAGGACAGGCTCCAGTGGGAGAAGAAGAATGAAAAGGGAGGTGACTAAGAGATATGGAGAAAGAAAGCTGTAACAGCGTATTTTGCTATCTTGAAAGTAACATTTATAAATAGTAGACTAGGTTTATTTATCGTCTATTTTCAAAATTAATTTGTTGTTAACCCGTGAAATCATACTTAATACTTTCAGTAGATACCTACACGTACTTATACTAAAACTACTTATAACACAAAAACCAGGTTTGTTAAAAATATTTAAAACACAAGCTTTAATTTTAGATCAATAATACACAGTACCATACAAAATTTCATATTCCGTTTCATATTCTGTATTCCGTTGAGGAGTTCCTTTGTCTGGAGCAATCCTGAACATAGTATCAGATCATGCTTGTTATAAACAGTACATCAGGATTAAAACTTGATGCAAAATTTCCGCTCCGTAGTGTAAGAGAAAGTGAACCTAATTAAGTTTTCGAGATTTGACCTGTAAGAAACAGATATGCTAATATAGAAACATACACTGCAAGTAAAATAAAAGCTTGTAAAATTGATAATATAAATTTCGAACAGGCTACAAGCACTGCTAGCATTATGTTCACCTGGTGTTTTTCTAATTATTGAATACTTTATTTTGTTTTTTATTCGGCAATGAACCGAAGACATAATAAAATGAAAAGACTGAGATTGCCGTAAACACGTCTTACAAAGGAAATTGCGATGTTGCCTGTTGTGAAATATAGGAATTTTGTTATTACATACTTCAAAATCGAAGTCCTCCCTGGAGCGTTGTTCCACGGGTTATAGGTAAAAATATGCTAAAGCAATAACGTAGATTGACTTTTGATAAATATTTGTAGGAAGTTTTAAATAAGGAATATTCTTATGAAATATACTTTTTTAATAAACGGAGGTGAATTTGATGTGTAATATTTATGAAAGAGCTACAAGGTGAACACGAAAACACGCACACAAAGATCTGAATACCAAACACACAACCATATGTCTCACGTCAGTGTACGAATACGGAAATCAGCTTCATATTCAGTTGTGTATACAAAGTTAACACATTAAAATGAGTAATATGGCACCTCAATACTGTAGGTAGAGCATAACGAATTTGTCTACCCAAATCATCATCTCAATCAAGCTGTGGTAGCCTTTTTTTTTAGCCTAGTGGAAGCGGTGATAGCTTGAAGGTTGAGAATTCGGCCTCCTACTCGGGGGGTCCGTTCGAATCACAAGGCGCGCACTTGTGACTTTTCGGAGTTATGTGCGTTTTTAGCATTCAAATTTCACTCGCTATAACGGTGAAGTAAAAGGTGTTTTTATTGACTTTCTCAATTTAAATAAATTAAAAAAATTCAATTGAAAAAGTCCAAAAAAACACCCCCAAATTATATGAAAATCCAAATAAATTTGGTCTATGTATGTTAGGTTATGTATCCGTAAGGTAGGTAATTAAACTTATTTGGAAGTTAGGTTAATGTCAATTAGGTTGATGCCAACCGTGGGGAAACCTGGGTACCAGGAGTTTGCAAAACTCAAAGGTGTGTGAAGTCTGCCAATCCGCATTTGGCCAGCGTACTGGACTATGGCCTTAACCTTCTCATTCAGAGACGAGACCCGTGCTCAATGGTGGGCCGTGATGGGTTGAGATCATGACTACCTTAATAGCAACATGTAATTATAGAATTGTAATTAACTTTCTACATGTAACTAAATTTTTCTGATTCTGGAAAGAATGCTGTTGATATTTTGAACTAATTTCAGTGCCTAATAATAAAATATCCAAAAGTCTCACTATCAGTTCGAGACTATGCAGTTCATATAATTGTCAATGAACTTCGCTGGTAGGTTCGTTCTAACCTCTAAAATTTCATATGTCATGTATAGAGCTTGTAAATAGATACTTGTAAATTTACACTAATTTACAATAAGTATGTAGTATTAATGATGACATTCATTTTAAACTACCTTCTTGATACATTGAATTAATAAATCGATGACCGAAAAAAGTAAGAGCTCGGTCTACAGAATAGCTCATAAGAGTTTCGCTTTTATACTGAAAATAATAAGGGCGTAACTATTTAGAACTTACTTGTTATATGTATGTATATTATTAAGTAGATAAATGATAGCCCACGACTGTCGCTGGAACCGATTCGGGAAGAGACGAAACATGCGGGCAGATCATGACTTAAAAATATTTTTATTTTAAATCTACTCCTCTGTGTATACCAATTCGAGTAAGGGTAATGTTGTAGACATTACACGTGCTAACTTTATATTGTTTCATCTATCGCACACATTTTACGTGCAAGCCGGAACATACACATGAGCACATAAGATGTGTTTTTTATTTTAATGTATGCGTTTATGAGAGCCTAGTAAGCGAACGTGGAAAGTTTAACTTTGAATACGAATCACGTTATATCGACGTCGGTCCCTGACATGTACAATGGACGAACTTGGTGGAAGTCTTTCACCAAGTATGTCACAAGGACTGCGTCCATTGGTGAATCTGGTAATTTGACATTTAATGCAATATGGCGATTGTCAGCTTCCAGAACATAGAACAGCGTCAATATCGGGCCAATCAAATAGACGCTTCTGGGCGAAGCTGTCTGCTTATCCAGTTATATATGTATAAAGAGATCAGCGACGTAGATCACATTACTAGGTTAGTTTGACAGAAACAAGAATAAAATCCTGTACCAATTAACATACAAATTATGCTTTATTTAGTTACGAATGATTAATGCGTATATTATTGCGTATAATGACAGGAAATTACATAAAAAAAAATACATTACACAAAAAACAAAAAAAATACATTACTGATCTGTGGTTCGCTAAGCGGGGACAGTCGAGTTAATCAGGTGGCAATCGAATCGAAATATCGAATGAAAAGCTTATTAGCTTTTTATTCTGTAACGTACAATAAATAACCAGTAGCTATTTTATTAAGAAATCAAAATGTGTAATAAAATATGAACATTACGTGCAAATAACCTTAGCATAATCATCAACAGAAACCTAAACTTACAATTCTCAGATAAAGGCAAAGGTTCATTATTCATGCAGCCAATTTAATTATGATTAACAATAGCAAATTTTTATCCGACAGTTTTATCTATTCAGTCGTTATTTGAATCTGACGTTTAGCATTTATGCTGACTTTTTGTACCTTTGGAACGATAATTGAGTTTTCATAGTGCCATTCTAAGTTACTACGACTATGTAATTGATGTTTTAATCGATTTAGTAATCAATCGGACTATTTTGGATATTTTCTTGATGTACTTTCTTGATTGTACGATATTTTTAATAATATATTACTATAATTTTTGAGAAGAAATCGACATTCCTTCATACTAATAGGAGTACGTAACCAAGGTTGACATGTCGATTGGTCATGACCAAGCTAAGCCATTATCCTTGATAAAACTCGATTGCCACTCGTTTCTGCTTAAGCGTGCTGTGGTGTGTGCTCTACCTAGAGGCTACAGGACTCAAAAATATACTTTTTGTTAGCGACTACAAACTTCAAACCTTTTTCCTAATAAATAATTTAATGAATAGTAAATAGGTACTTTGTTGCGATCTAAATCTGTGTTACAAGATAGGCGTGCGGTATTAGCTCCCTATCACTTGCTATTATTATACCTCTTGTGAAGCTCTGTCGCTTTAAAGCTAATTTGAATTAATTAATTTAATTATGCTAGCTTTGAAAATTGAGTAATAGATTAAATAGCCACAAATCTGCCTATATATACTTTTGGGGTAAAAAAAAGGTATCTATGTCTTTATAGGTCACTGTATGTAATACTCCAGTACAATATATATTTTTTAATTTCGTTATCTATCAAATAGTATATTTAGAGTCCACGGTGCGTAGTGCTTTGCGGGCGTGCGCTAGAAACAACTCACCACCTTCCGTTTCGTGCCACACGATGCCCTCCAGCGTGACCGAGGTACCAGGCTCGCAGGGTCCCAGACAGTCCGGCTCTGTGATCGTCCCCACCGAGGTTCCGACGCATACTTCTGCTGTCTCCTGCGGGAAAAACGTAATACTGATTGACTGATGACATTTGCTATCATTAGCGAAGAGAAAATATAGAATAAATAAGTATTTATAACTATAGTCTTGCTAATTAACCCGTGATTTAGAAAACCCTTTTTATGTTTTTATTTTTTTAAATAAAGCAGAAAAACAAAGAAAGACATTATAGCGAAAATGCTTTGAAATACAGAAATGTATAAGGTGTGTCAATCGTTATCTGTCCGTGAGTCCGTGAATACCCACCAACAAAATATGGTTAATAGTCAGTTAACTATCGGTATACAACGTGCTACAACTTAATATTTTGTCATAAAATACAAAAAAATACTTTTTCTAATAATTAATATGTACATGTTAAGATTTTTAATGATTACAATAGCAGTGTAAACAGCTGTTAACATGCCAAGATGTGTGCGATGAGTAATAAAGATATTCAGGGTCGAGAAAACCTTGCTTTGCAAGACGATGATATAGAATGTTGTACATACTTCCGTGTCTACGCATGTTCTCAGAAGTTAAATCAGAACTGAAAGATGTAAATATGGAAATGTTTCTTATATTTTTTGCCTTACATTATCCTAGCCTAGCCTTATATTATATACTCGTACATAATATATATAACATAAAACATAACACCATGTTAAATCGTTTTGCCCTGACAAACGTAGCTTTTACAAGGAATGTTAAGAAACGGCATCCTTGAGAAAATAGCCTCAGGAAATAAAGAATTATAATAATGCATAAAGAATTACTGTGAAATATTTAGAATCCATAATACTGAAGCTAGCGATTTATTATCAGCATCCGAAATTAACAATAATACCAAAACGAGCAGACGCGTTACTTGATACCCTGACATTGAGTCGCCACTCGCCTACCGTTGTACCAAAGGCATTCCACACTTCACCCAAAAGCATTCCACATTCCACTATAGGCATGCCACTTCCATCTACCATTTACTAACCCATAAACGATGGACTATTCTTAATGAACAATTGATAATACAGTAATGTACAAATTAACATGATTTTAACTCTTCAAAAACCGAGCGCTAATTAGCTAAGCATTAGAAATAAACAAAAACAAACACTATCCTAAATTCTTTTAATTTAGGTGGTTATTTTCATTAGCGTAGTGGTTCCAAGGAACAAAGTTTCTAATACGCTTGACATTGAAAGCCTGTGACAATGTGTAGAGGCGAATCACGTAGGTAGTTTGCAACCAGATTAGCTCTATTACCTCATTCGAAGAAACTGTGGACTGCCAATGAGACGAGGCGAGACAGGCTCATTTAACTTTTGTACGTGTAGGTATTTTCCACGAATTTCTCCAACTCGTTCTTGGGTCTTACTTTGTTTGTTTTATGTACACCTGGTACTTATTCAAAATTTATTCAACTCTTGTTAGTGTATTCTCAATTTTGTTATTGTTATATATACTCTTTTTACAGATAGATCAACGTTTCTTTAATTGTAGTAAATAAATATTTTAATTTTGAATCACCAAATAATATTTTCTACACTAGAGATATGCCACAAAACTACACAAAAATATTTTTAATTACGCGTTAATTGCATTAGTCGACCACAATGAACTACAGAAAAATAAATTGTTCTTTCCAGTATCTAAAGGTGTATCTTCACTGAATGTCGATAAAAAGAGATCATTTATTGCTTTATAGTACGTGGGTACATACATAGTTCCAGTATTACTTATTAAAACATTTCCAATTAAATTGAGGAGTGTAAGCACAAGACACTTTATTCACTTGATCATATCCCATTTTAAAATTCAGAGAAATATAAAGATCCAGGTTATATAAGAAAAATAGTTTTATATTTGATTTAAGTATGAAAATAACCATCTACTTTGTGGTTGTACATCATAATCAAGAGGCCTTACGCGCTTAATTTGCCCTGAATTCGGAGCATAGTGAAAATAAGCGACCTAATTACCAGCATTTGTCGTGTGGACGAGCAGCGGCAACAAAGTGGAACAACCCTTTGCTGTTTCGTATGCAATCGCAATGTAGGTCAACCACAACGCGCGGCTATTTTACCTTTTTATTTTTTCTTTTTTTCTACATTCTATTGCATAAGTTTTCGGAGTGGTCGACATCCGGAAGTGCAGCAAGATATATTTAACCTTGGCTGTTTCAAATTAATGTAATATAATACAATAATAAAGAAATAAATGGCGCTCACTTTTAATTAATTTTAAATTTAAACCTTACCTTACCTTAAAATTAAATGAGCTTACAAAAATATAATTTTACCGCTTCGGAATTATAAATAACACTTGATTTGTATACGTTTTCAAAACCAGGAAAACATAAATTACGAGGGTATATTTAATAACTTCTATTGTTATAAAGTCAAATTTGCTGAAAATGTGTGCATAACCACTTTATTTGCATAACAGCCATGCATTTTAATAATAGCTCTACTGTTATGACGCTTTTCATCTCGGGTAAAACAAGGACCTAGGACTCTTTTGTTTCTTTACGAAGTCGCGGCCACCAGCTACTATATTCATATTATGTCACCGGAGATTTGTATAATATGGTATTCCTTAGTATGCTGAAGAACACGCAACAAAACAAATGAAAAATCATAAAAATAACAATCAATTAAATTAAACAAACTGTCTTCCTTCTAATGTAATAGTTCTACAAACAAGCCGCAGACAAGCGCTATTATAACAAAATGACAGATAGACAGATACAATAAATTCAGATTCTAATAAGTTGCTAATAAATAAAATGAGAAATAGACCAAATAAATCTCAGTATCTCTTGATCTACATTATTATTTATGGGCAAAATTCTATAACAAAAATGGTTCGGCAAAGCATAGAGCCATTAATCTGAGTCGCCCCTCGTATTGCGAACAATGAATACAGTTTGTAAAGCCTGTAGTGCCACCATCGTAACGCTCAGCTGTGGATATGTGTCGTGTTGCGAGAAAAGCCCGCATTCCTCTCTTTCCTTTAATAAATTTAGCAAGTGTGGATTTGAGACAAGAAGTGCTCCGCTGTATTGTCGACAAAAACCAGTGTCGTTTCACTTTTAGTTCTATCCTTTTACTTTTAGTATTCTTGTTATTATGGCCATAGTAACATATTCTACCTTTTCTCGAAACGTTTTTTCTTAAAAACTATGACAGCTTCAGTTCAAATAATAAGTATATAAGATCACTTTTCAGAACAGGCTAATGCATAAATGTTCTTATGGTAAAAATCGTAATAATAAAACATATTACGTCAATGCTATTAGACTATTCAACAATATCTTGTACGCTTACATGCTTCGAAGGGCATGTAATGTCGTACTAGTTTTTATCGTTAGCCGTCGTTCAGCCATGTCGGAGGCTTTCGGGCGGCATAAAGAAAAAACCGGCGGCATAAAGTCCGACTGAGTTGACTCCAATGTAGCAGCGTGGTGAAGGTGAAGTGGTGGACTAGACTTCAGTTATGGGCAGAGACCCGTGGGACCCGTAAAACATTGGGCTAAATTCAAACATAAGCCTATTAGATAATCCGCAAAACATAATAACAGTTGGCAATCCTGTCGCCGCATAAAGTATGTTTAATGAGTTGGCTGCGTTTCGCGTTGGCGCGCCACATCACTGACGACAAATACGACTAGCAAATATTGTTTTGTATACATTTAATACAAACACTTCATTAAATAATCACTTACAGGCCATTAGCTATAATCTATGATCTGTTTATAACCACGATATTGCCGTTATACGAGTTAATTGTAGCGTCCATGTCATTAATTTATTAAAATGATAATTACAATGCCAGTAGCTGATTGATGATGTTATATTCTCCATCATTATATATTGGATTAATAATGCGTTGAAATGTTACTTAGCTTCTTCAGGAGTATTAAAGACAAAGATATTGTTTGTTTTTTTTGCCATAAATAAGTTAGCGCTTGACTACGATGGCGATGACTAAGGTAACGATGAAATCTTTGATGGCAAAGCGCACTAACTTAGTAGAAGCCTATTCACTCTCAACTTGAAAGCGATTACATTGTAATCGAACGGGAATACTGACTCGGTCAACTTATTCCAGTCCTTCGCGGTACGGGTGATAGACGAGGCGATTTAAAGTTCCGTTCCGATGATAAGTGGATCCTATTCATAAGGTGATGTAACGTACTTCGCTGATGTAATTCTATACTTTCTGTTTATTCACGAGCACTAATTTATTTGATCTTTGATCGTTAGTTTCAAACACAACCTGCTTATCTATAAATGTTACAGATAATTAATAGATTAGTTTTTTCTACAATCGTATCGGTGTTGAGATAAAAGTATTAAGCCATTACAAAAAACTAAATAATTATAATATTTAACCCAACTTATTTTATTACGGTCTGGCGTTGAAATCACAATAATTGGAAGTTGTGGTTTTATTGTGTCCAAGAATAAATCAAGGTTTAGTTTTAGAAAAAATGCAATATCCTGTAATTTTAGGAAAAAAGAACTATATTTCACAAAGATTAGAGAGATTTGGCGAGCCTTTATCTCAGTATAACATGTAGCTTTGTAAAAATACGTTCTCTGGTCCCCTCACTACAATTTTAATCTGTCGTGCGGAGCTCTGATCTTGATTTCTGTCTGAAGTTCACAGCTCGCCTGGGAATTACTATAAACACAGTTTACAAGCAACATTTATTTGGCTTTACATACACACTGCCAGCTCGACTTATATGAAAAAAAAAAAATTATTAAAAGGTACACTTTTATGGAATTCGATCTGTTTTAGCACATAAAAAATATCCTCCTATCATTCTCATAGTTATAATATTTAAAATTTTTATATAATAATATTTGTCATATTATTAAAAACATCTCAAGCGATATTACTGCTATGATTCGTCTATAACGAGTAATGCAAAGCATATCAACTTATTGAGTGGTTGTCACCATTAGCAAGTCAGACAAATTACTTACGTACGTACTTACGCAATAACAACAACACTTGAACAGTTCTGTTACCCTAGATTGTAGTGGCCGGCATTTATGTGATACATGAATGTTTGTTCTTGGGTGACCTGTTATTTGTTATGTACATGTAATTGTATTGTCATGCGACATGAGAAACCGTATAAATGATTTAAAAATTTAAGCGGTGGCAAATATATCTAGTGATTACAAATATCAAAATGTATAGTGTATCGGGCCGTGCTTGTTATCCGTAGCAATGTGACAGCAATACCAGGATAATCCGTAGGCGCAGTGAGACTTCAGGCTTGAGTGATCGCGCCGTGTGCAGCTTTGTGTATACGGTATCGATACGATATCGATATTGTGCAATCGTTTCGAGAACAATCCGTACTGTGGGAACTGGGAGCCGTCTTGCATTGCTTTGTGAACCGACTCACTGCGCTTTAGCGTTTATGTAATGCAATCCCTATATTTATAGTTTATTGCACGATTTGTGAAAACTCTTCGATTCCAACCGCGATGGATTCGGTTTAATCTCAATTTAATACAAAGGTAGTCTTCGCTGCGATTTTAGCGCCTATTGATTTTTTTAATTCAAATACTGCTATTGAATATTTGACTCGGCAGACTCAACAATCCGGATTTTTTACTTTAATTACTTTAATACTCGTAGTTCGGCTGATCTCTTAAGTGTATCACATCCCAAATCTTCCAAGCCTTCCCGCACGTATAATCTATTAGTTGACAAAGTTTTATTGCAATCGAATGAGTGGTTTATGCAAAACGAAGAAACAAACCAATATAATTTTCATAGATCTCGTCCACATTGCAATAAGATTTGATTGACAAAATGAAGGGTTTCCAGTTCTGAATATAGGTTACCAGGTGATTATAAGATAAAAGCGGTGCTAATAATATTAACCTGGCTCTGTGTTATTAACAGTTCGTTTAAAATTCACATGAGGGTTTCAAAATTTGTCGCAAAAATAAATGTAAAATTGTAAAAGTAAATTGCGCGACAATTTTCAACGCGGGAAATTTTCTATTATGATTTTTATCGTACATTCCCAGATATGTTTTATATTCACATATTATTCATACGTCGAAAGGGTTCTTTATACTTGACATATTTAAATCTCTGGAGATACACAAGTGTACGTCACCTACTGCTTCAATATTACAGCAAAACGTAATATTTTCAGACATTTTTAGGAAAGTCTATAGTGTCGATGGCCATCTATTGGATAATCAACATAGAACTTAGATTTTGAAACCTCAGTTTCGCCATGACAATCCGTTCGTCCGCACTCAAGCGAAGAGACCCTAAAATACTTGTACTATTGAGCACGGGAAGAAAGTAATAGAAAAAAACTTAACACACTTTGTTTTTCGGGTTATCTGCTAAAGTGGGGATGTATAGATAGAGTAGATATTTTAAAATCTATTTTTAAAATTTAATAATGTTAAATGAAATTTTAAATTACTTTGCGAACTTCGACATAAAAATGTGTCTGAAGGTTTTTAAATGTCCAACAACTGGATTAGATACAAAAATGAGCAATAAATGTACCAAGAAACCTGGATTTTTTTTTAAATAGGCATTGGCATTATTTTTTCCTGAACATTGTCGGAAATCATTACGACATTCGCCTGCGGTACTCACCAGGATTGCATAAATGCAAAGAACGTTTACGGCACGGAACATAATCAAATGAAGCCATTTACATTCAGCTGCCGATATCCGAGCAGCATCGCGATACCGTCTCTCTCGCTCACACGCACGGTTAATGGCGTCGCAAATTATGGGCCTGACTGTTCTAGTACTGAATCCGTGGATGTCGACGCAAAGTGTGTGCTACATATAGGAAAAATAACAAAATTTTATGTGAATTGTTGCCAGCTATAATAATCTTTTCACGTTCCAAAAACTATTGGAAAGCGACAATGTTGTTCGAATCATTTCCCTTTACGCACTGTTTTGTATTCTAAAAGTCTGGTCTTTATTGTCTAAACATAATGTTTTCTAACTTTTATGGCCAGGGTATCATAAAATAAGCAAAGAAGTTTGTACAGAGACGATACTGATGAGCGGTTTAAGTAGCCTTTAACGACACTGAGTACGGCTGTTAGTAATTAACACCGGGCTAGTTATAACAGGAGATTAACGGTAAAAAATTCATAGCTAACTACCTCAAAAAATATAATATTCAGTTACCTATATTTTATTGTGCACACTTTATTTCGACCGTATATTAGTGCATTCAGCGGAGCAAATCGTGTTTACGGTTTGTTAAACACTTTTTGCAAAGCAAATAAACCAGGGATGTCTCTGTGGTCATTATGGAAGAGCTTTAGTTCAAGCAGTTTTTCTACTGGATAAAATTCATACCCGAAATAACTTAAAGTACGAGGAAACGTTTAAATTTTTCGATTAAACTAACTTTAAACTTCAAACCCGTAGGTTTTTGTCGATTCTAAAAAAAAGGACTTAAAATATAAAACTTAAACATCATAAGAAATTAATATACGTAGAAATTTACGTACATTTTGTTTAATTTTAATTAAGCGGTTTGACGACATTCGATTGTAAGATCTAATAAAATCTTCAATGTATATAAAATACCCACGCGTCGTTTATGAATAAAATAAACGGTTCATTGTTAACAGATGACAAATTTAATGCGGGATCGTCTTACGCCCACTGTACAGAGAATAGAATTAAGGTCGTCACTCATACAACGATCGCACATATTAAAATGAGATAGTTATCAAACCGCACAGTTAGGTTAGATTTGAAAAAGATAAAAATGATTTCTGCCTTGTTAATAATCAACAATCAGTTAACCACACAAGAAACGCCGCCGCACCGCTCGCGAAAGTACGCACGAGTGCGGATGCCGCGTCGTTAGATGAGTAACGACCTTTGCCATGAACAGTTAAGCCGCAAACATATTAATATTTCGACACGCCATCTCCCCATTAAACCTTTATGAGTCGACGAACGTTATAAGTAGGGTTTCCACGTCCCCGGGGTATAACTGTCCTGTTTGTCTAACGTGTTTTACTAATCAAGATGAAAGCTTCAAAACAACCCAGAACAAAAATTAAACATAATGCCATGAGCGAGGACAGTTTAGAAGATCTGTAACCTCAATAAAATTAAGTAATGTTTAAAAGGCATTAGAGCATTATCAGCGGAAACTCCCTAAAAGTTTATAATATAATTAAAAAGTTTTCCGTTTTCTGAATTTAATTTAGTAATTTTGTTTTAGTTTACTTTTTCGTGTTAATGACTTAGTGTTACTAACCCCTATAATTAAGAACAATGTAATTAAAAATGTACCTATTGCCTGCAATAAAAGTTTATTATTGCTATCAAAAGCCTCAACTCAGCTAAAGCAGGGTCGCGTAATCTTTAACTCTTTTAAAATGGATAAAAAATTTATTCACTCTCTTCGTAATTTCTGCGCGCCTAATAAAACTTAGTTAAAATTAGTTGAGAATAAAAAAATGTTGTACCAATTTTACACAATCATGCTTGGTTCGACAATTTTCATTGTGTTCAATTCCTTTGTGCTTGCCTGTTGAAAATTTAATCCGGGTCACGAACCGGGGTAAAATTATAACA
The DNA here is from genome assembly GCA_018249125.1 of Asbolis capucinus. NCBI lineage: Eukaryota > Metazoa > Arthropoda > Insecta > Lepidoptera > Hesperiidae > Asbolis > Asbolis capucinus. The sequence continues at coordinate 31,731 of DWJZ01000358.1, forward strand.
ACCTTGTTCTATATCTTAATAATCGATTTCAATATTCAAATTAGTACGAAACAAACAAATAAGTTATCAGAAACTTGAGGAGTTAAACTAAATGTACAGAATTTGATCAGTTACAATCATATGTATAACTAACAATGCTGGCAACAAAGTTCTTATAGACCCCTATTCTTGGCGTACTGGCGTCCCTATTACGAGTCGTGCAAGAGGAAGGCATTGTATAGCAGCAGAGGGGTCGGGAAGTTACTAGCGGCTCATTGCTCGCTTGCTAGTTGACTGCAAACACGAGGGGTGAGCCAGCTGCCGCATTATCTCGCCCAAACGAACCACTCCAAGGCAGAAAAAAAGCTTCGATTCAAATTAACATTTCAATAAAAGCCCCGAGAGCCCTACAGAACCCGACGCAAATAATAATAGCAGTCGGATGCGGCGTCACGGAACAATAGATAGTAAATCAATTCACGACGGGAACAATGCTCGAGCGGGAATGTAATGAGCGAACTTCGATTAAGACGCAGTCGGAGTCTCAAAGATCTCGGGGCACGTCGCACCAACTAATTTGCAGTCCCCGCCGTCTCGCGCCGCGAAAGGACATCTATACATGCAGAGACGAGAGACAATGTGTACCCGACCCTAAGCCTGACTCACGCGGACATCACCGCAACATCGCGATAATTCCGCGCCAAGCCGACCGCCACAAATGACATGACGGCCACCCACCACGTATTCCAAACATTCGGGAACGGCCACGGAACACGAAACGTTCAACACTAACCGAATTACAATACTCTACAGCGGAGCATACATCATTAAAATATTTTAGGGAAATAGCAGGTTTTAGTGTTCACGTTTATGGCTGTGAATGGCGCGCCGTGCCAACAGTAATAAATACGAGGGCGGCGCAGGCCACCATCTTGTTTATACACCACCTCCCGGAACGGAACATTAATTTTCTGCTATGCGGAATAAGTGGCGACAAAGAGTGTTCGTGCCAGCTAATGGCCTAGAACACATCAACATTACGACTGGAAAGAACTTTGCCAAGAGCAAACTTGGTAGCAAATTGGACTTATTTTATGAACACTACGCCTGCTCCAATCTGTTTTAGCTTGTTATTTCTTTCGGAACAAGAAACTATTTATTAAACGTCGACAAACAATATCATTGGATAGACCTTTTACTCAAAGAAGAGAAATCGAAATAAATCACCTCACGGACCGCAGTTTGGAGGACAAAATTAACATGTAAATGAATTTCGTGATACGAAATAAGAAATTAAATAAAAGAATGCTTTTCGTAATTGAAATTGGAATAATAACAGTTTCCGTAGGTTTTCCCTGCGGCCAGCTACTAGCACTTTCGTTCGAGTAATCGCATTACATCAAATTACCGTTTTAATAGACGTGGCGTCGTTCTGTTTGATGTTATTAGGACAGAAATAATGTACATATGTTCTGAAAATTAAAAATATAAAAATGGTACAAGTGTATTTATTACTTTATGATAAGTGTATTCTTTGTGAGACTAATAAGCTATTCCAGTTCATTTGAATAACCATTCAATGCTTATTACCTTTGGGAATTCGTTTTTTCTTATACACGTAACGTATATTTTTTACACAGCATTCATTTAACCGAACCAATTATTTTTTGCACAACCTAATTAATAACGGGTACGAATATAATCTGATTAATGTATCGGTCTGAAGACCAGTTTTTCGAGACACGAATCCTTATCGAATTGAGAGATCGTTAATTCTTGCCTCGTATCTGATGGTGGATAGTGATGTTCGTCACAAGTCCGGTATTCCTTTGTTCCGAACACCTTGCAATTATAGGCCGGTCGCCTATAATATCAATGATAACCATACTTGGCGCATTTATTTCCATATTTCCTTGGATTTTGCCGCATTTTCGCTTCTCTTGTAAAAGGAATGTTGCCAAAGAAATACTGGCAGCGGGGCCGACATCTTGAATAAAATATTGAGAGTTCGTAAGTTGGTATTAAGAGCTATAAGCTAGCCAGGAAACTTTGAAAAAATCTAACAACTGCGCCAAATGAAGTTCAACATAAAGATTTGTTGGAACTTTTGAACGTTCGACTTTCATGACTTTGAAAATTATATGAACCGTCTGAATATACAATTTTACAAACATACAGAAAGAAACTTATATATGAACTATGTATACACCCGCATACGTCTCTGAGTAGAACTACACTAACAAAATAACTAACACGCAGACCCGAGAACAAATATATATCTGTCCATGACTAACTGCTCTAATGAATCAAACCCGATATTGAATCGAATTAAGATATGATCCAAACAGCTTAACCAAAACAAATCAACCTGAACTTATCAAAACAAACTAACTAAACGAAAATGGAATAATTCTTACAAAGGGATAAAGGGCCGGCACAAGGTACACTGAAACAGTTGCGCTCAAATCGAATTGTACAAAGTTAATTAGTTGGGGAGTGTCAACTTTGAGAAGGGTTCAGGGCATACGATTGTGGTACTTAATTATTATTTACTGGAAACTCCTGGCTACGCTGCAGAACAACCAGTTACCAGTAGAAAGTAGTTATTGTGTCCTAACTGTAACAGTTAGACATATGATAACTAGTATTGATGTGTCTATAAAACTGTACTACATCACTTTGCTCTAT
>DWJZ01000359.1:0-34355 GCA_018249125.1 Asbolis capucinus
AAATACATAATAACAAAAACATTTTATGTAAAATATTGCCAAGGCGAGACTTTGAGGCTGGCACTGTTAAAAAGGTATCAGATCTCATTGTACAGCCAAGCTTCTGACAGCGTCCTAAATCTCGAAGGCTTAATTTCACAAATTGTACATCTTAAGCAAATCGTGACTTGGCCGTTTCATTACTCCAAATACTAACAGAATTTATGAATAGGGTTTAGAGGGTAAATGTTTCAAGTTTTGTAATTATTCTGTGTAATTATTCTGTACTAATACTTACTTACATGTCAAATTTATTTTTCCTAGGGCTTCGGGAAGTACCTTTTGAATTTTGATGATCATCATTGAGTCAGTAACGAAATCGGCGTTTTTTTAGATATCAATAAAACCTAACCTTATAGGCTACGCAATTGAAACTTTATATGTTTAATCAATTCGCTGCTGGCATCATCATAATCAATTGGCTCCTGTGAATTTTGTTTACCTGATGTAATCCAATCCCAAGATATGAGGGTTCGATAATTCGGCGAAATGCTTTGGGAACAGGTAGGTAGTGCCACCGCGCTTCGCACACTCATCTTGGCGGAGCACTACCGTAACCCCAGATTAATAACTTTGACTTTCACACATATTATGGTCACACCTATTTTTATCTTGTAGTCTAAGTTTGAATAAGCAATGAATTTAATATAGTTGATATCTTCAGGCTGGTGTGAACTGGCTGCGATTTTTGAACGAGTACCGTCTGCACGGCGTTTTGTGCGACGACATGGGTCTCGGCAAGACGCTGCAATCGATCGTCGTGGTGGCTGGCTCTCACGCTGAGCGTGCTCGTGATCGCGCCCCGCCCGCACCCTCGCTCGTCGTTTGCCCGCCCACGCTTACTGGTACCCCCGTTACTATTATATACGTCTATCCATCGATCCATTTATCTATCTATGCATCCACCCAGCCAGTCCTGAGTTATTTGAGATTAGCAGATGACCGTTTTCGTCAGGTCGTCAAAATCTTGCCAAGGAGGGGAATAAGTTGTATGTACAGAGGACTAGAGGGGATAGAGGGTTGCATCGAGAACTCTCACCCTATAGGGGACAGAGGGGAGGCTAGATTTTTTTAAGATATGTAAATGTGTTTAATGTACGATGTAAATTGAGTACTTTTTCAATAAAGGTATCTACAATACCCGATTTAACAGGCAACAGCGAAAATGGATGGCAACATCTATGTACAAATATGGCCAACATCACTAAAACTATTTTTTAAACCGTGTTTCAGGTCACTGGGTGTTTGAAGTGAACAAGTTTATATCATCAAAGTTCCTAAACCCGCTCCAATATGTGGGTCCGCCGGCGGAGCGCGAGAGGTTGCGCTCCCTCGTCAAATACCATAACTTAATAGTAGCCTCGTATGACATAGTGAGGAATGACATCGACTTCTTCAGTTCTATCAAGTGGAACTATTGCATCCTGGATGAGGGGCATGTCATCAAGAATGGGAAGACTAAAGCATTTAAGGCTATCAAGCAACTTGTTGCTAATCATCGGTTGATATTGTCCGGAACGCCTATACAGGTGAGGGTTAAAATTAATTAATACACATGTCTCACAGTGGTGACAGTTAATACAATACATAAATTATTAACATCAATTAATATTGATGTTAATAATTTTTTTGTTTCGAGCCTCATATTTCTTTTTGTAACGATTTTTTGGGAGTACTTATTATACCATGTGATGGATATTTGCACAATAGACAAGTGAAACGCAGGCTAGTTACGACTAGCTAAAACTATCGCTATATTATAACGAAAATTATAAACATTCTATAGAACAACGTGCTGGAGCTGTGGTCCCTGTTTGACTTCCTGATGCCTGGCCTGCTAGGCACGGAGCGTCAGTTCACCGCGCGCTACTCGCGGCCGATCCTCGCCGCGCGTGACGTCAAGGCCACGCCGCACCAGCTGCAGGCCGGCGCTCTCGCCTGCGAGGCGTTGCATCGACAGGTGGAGACTGATGATTTTAAAACTTAAAAAAATACAAGAGATCTCACTTCTGCATTACTTTTTTAATTTTACGATGGGTATCGTTTTAAAATTATGTTTCGCAATTATTTGCGGGGCATATAGTAGTGGGTAGTGAAGAGTCACTAGAGATTCTTAGTAGCCGCAACGAAATGGAATAGATATGTACATACGTACGTACTATACATCAGCATGCTCTCTTACTTGCATAAGAAAGGATTCAATTTATTCATCATCATAGACAACACAAGTAACACATCAACTAGAATACATAACCCAAAAAAAAATGTTTCTCTGTCATAAAAATATCTACCCCAATCAGAGACCGTATCCGGATACTCTTCCTTCACTACCACTTGGATAACAACGACAATTTAGAAGCTGACCTACATTTAGTTCATGGTTGATCGAAGTATTGCGTGTGTCAGGTGCTGCCGTTCCTGCTGCGGCGCGTGAAGGAGGACGTGCTGCGCGAGCTGCCGCCGAAAATGACGCAGGACTACTACTGCGAGCTGAGCCCGCTGCAGCGGCGGCTGTACGAGCACTTCTCGCGGGATCACATGCCGCACGACCACACGCACGTCTTCCAGGTAATGTGTGGCCGATGAATGATTGTTGGACTTTCACAGTGCCAATATCAAAGCCGCTTATGCGATGTTAACCAGAGAACTGGATTTTCAGCCCCCGGTAAGAGAAGAGTTATTTAGCGGAGTAATTTTTAAAAACTTTTTGGCTAGTGAACGAAATTCTATGTTTTCGCTCTATTGGTTAATGTCGTCGGTTACTCAGTAAAATGCAGGAATTAAAATATTTATAAACTTAGTCCACTAGGATTTCCTGAGTCGTATTTCCTGAGTGTCGTGGACTACAGAAATAACACATAATCCAAGAACAATCGTCCCTTTTAGGAACCCCACAAAGACTAGATAAAAGATTTAAAACGCAAATAAATTAGATGTACCGTTTTCGGCAGGCACTGTACTACCTGCAGAACGTATGCAACCATCCGAAGCTAGTGCTGACGGCGGAGCACCCCGAGGCGGAGCGCGTAGCTCGCCAGCTGGCCTCGCAGCGCTCCTCGCTCGACGACATCGACCACGCTGCCAAGCTGCCTGCGCTTAAGTATGATTATTTGTCTGTTGCTCGTTTTTGTTTTCTATCTATAATACGAGATGACTGTATGTACCACCTTGGAGGATATTACTGGTAACTAAGAAAACATAACCCATTCGCGCTGCTTAAATATGGATTAGTTAAGGTGGTAATAGACCCAAATTAAGGTTGTGGACAAGCTCCATAACTGATAACTTTTTAAACAGCTGGTTTCAACACAATCATTCGGCCACAATGCGAAGGAATGTTTAACAACAATAATTGCCTAATAACCGACATGGGGCTGATAATTTTATATTATCTCTGTTTCTATATTGCTCAGCACAATTACATATTATATATGTATAACCTTAACTTTGTACATTACAATGAATTTGAGAAAAAAATTTATCACTATATCCCTGATATAGGTTGCTAGGGAACGATAGTTCACAAACATTCTTTTCATTTTGTAACGCAACTACAATAACATTACCAATTAATATTTGAATAATCTCCAGACAACTGCTGCTGGACTGCGGCATCGGCACGTCCCCCGAATCATCCTCGGCGCCGGTGGTGTCGCAGCACCGCGCGCTGGTGTTCTGCCAGCTGAAGAAGATGCTGGACATAGTGGAGCGCGACTTGCTCCGACGCCACCTGCCGTCCGTGTCGTACCTGCGGCTCGATGGCGCAGTGCCGCCGCAACAGCGGCACGCGATCGTCACCAGGTTCAACACTGACGTCTCTATCGATCTGCTGCTGCTCACTACTGCGGTACGTCATCGTCGTTATACATTTAATAAACCAGGGTCTGCCTGCAGCTTTGCACGCGTGGTATGTTGATCAAAGTATGTCTATGTGTTATTCCAGACTATAAGCCATCTCTGTGCTAAATTTCATTCAGATCCGTTGAGTCATTTTTGCGTGAAGGAGTAACAAACATTTATCCATCCTCACAAACTTTCGTATTTATAATATTAGTACGATGTGAAAATAACTCTTAATCTGTTTGTCAGTGTTTATGTCTATTAGCCTGTATGTTTGTTGGTCTATTTGTTTGTCAGACTGTTTGTGTTGCTGGCCGATTTTCAGTCAGTCCGTATATCTGTTTGTTACACTTAGAAATTCCTTTGTCGCAGTACAGAAATGAATATGTGTAATAAAAAGACATTCGCACTAAGTTGATAGCCGGCACCTTTAAGACTAGACTGAGCAAAGGCGGCGAGGTCTACACGAGCCCTAATGGTATACATATAATAAATCTGCAGCCGATCGCTGTCTGTACATGGAAGATATTTGGAAGAACTTTTCACTGTTTGTAGTCTGAGATAAAATGCGTGCTATCCACAGGTCGGCGGGCTGGGTCTGAATCTGACGGGGGCGGACACAGTGATCTTCGTGGAACACGACTGGAACCCGATGAAGGATCTGCAGGCCATGGACCGGGCACACCGGATAGGACAGAAGCGCGCCGTTAACGTCTACCGTCTCATTACACGGAATACGCTTGAGGAGAAAATTATGGGGTGAGAGGTTTATTTATTGCTATAAATAGAAACGACCCTCGCTTCGCTTGGAAAGAACTAGTTACCAGAATACTAGTTATTGTGACATAACTGTAACAGTTACTACTTATTTGTAGATATTGATGTCCTTTATAAAAGTACATCACTGATACAATTGCACTATTGTCAATAATTTCCACAGCGTACGGGATATAATTTATTTCGGTATTTTTTACACGTTAGGTTAGATAGAACATCGTAGTGTTTTTGAATTTATTGTACAGCTTATGTAATGCATGCGGCATGTGAATCGAATGAAAAAAGAAATTTTCAAATTGGTCCAGTACTTTAGGACCCAATTCTCCTCAAAAAAAACAAAGAATCAAACCTTTTACTTTTCTAATATTAGAGTAGAAGTATAGACAAGTTTTTAACTTCCAGTGTATGTTCCATTGTATCATCAGATCAGCTCGGTAGTTAGTACCATATTATTGTATTGTCGTTAGTGTTACACATAAATACCAAGTTTCATGCAGATACAATAAATAGAAGTATGTGAAATAGAGCTTCTAAGATTCCATTACATACAGGTCAAGATAATATAAAGCGTGTTAAAATAACACTTCGTTTCGACATTATTATAACAAAACTGGTTCTCATTCAGGTTACAAAAGTTCAAGTTGATGACTGCGAACACGGTGATAAGCAGTGAGAATGCCGCCATGGAAACTATGGGGACAGACCAGTTGCTGGACCTGTTCACACTGTCTGGAGACTCCGCCCCCGCCTCGGGCTCCGCCGCTACCAAGTCCGTGTTAGAAACTCTCCCCGAGCTATGGGACGACAAACAGTACGAAGAAGAATATGACATCTCTAACTTTATAAAGAGTTTGAATACCTTAAAGGAATGAGGAATTGTATCAGTACCCACTTGTGTACTGTAGGTTTTTAGAAAGTGGCATTGGAAGAAACATTATTTCCCAGTCATGGTTTAAAACGATACGTTTTTATTAGCGCATAACGGTATATATAATGGTATGTAAAACGGTACATATTTGGGTTATAAATAAACGTTGCAGAAAACTTTTTATGAAGCAGGTATTGTTTTGTAAATATAGAAGAATAACATCTTAAAATTCGTTTGTTGACTTCAATAAAGTTTGTAATGCCAATACTTTACTTGGGCAACCGATGGCGTGATTGTACAACTTAACAATTGAATACAGCGCGTTGTTTGACGTTAAAGTAATTGCCGTGGCCGTACGCTCGTAAATCCTTAAAAATAATGACAATAACATAGAAATACGAAACGTATTAGATCATGATTTGGGTTCGATGTCTATTAATCTTACGTCGTTAACGAATTGTTGATACTGTATCGTCGATATGCATCCATAAATTACATACAAACATGTGTAAACGAGTTCTTGGGTAATAATATTCACTTGCTTCAAACCGGAATGTTCTAGATTGAATATATAATGTGTTTTTATTATATAAGATTGTGTTACTAAAACATCGTTTCTTATAGACATTTTCGTTAATGGTTACTCAAAAGCACCCTAGTACATAATTATATAATTTGTCGTTAGAGATTTTGTTACTAAAGAGTTATTTAAGTAATCATTCACGAGTTTGAGTTCGGTTTTATGATGTTAGATTTAATTTATTTTCTTTTCGTTCCTTTCGTTATTTGTGTTTGAAAAGAGAGTTTGTATTACTATTGCACATTGTAGCACTGACTAATGTATTTTTATAGAAAGAAAGAAGTTTTATTGTAACTATTTGTGTAGGGTAATACCTCAGTAACGAAACTTACAAAGATATTGTTGCGTATTACCATAAATCTATTTATTAATTCGTTCTATTCAAAAGTATTTTTTTGCAATATTTTAATTATTCAATTATTAGATGAAACTTTCCCAAAATGAAACGGAAATTCAAATTGGTAGAAGGATATAAAAACCGATATAACTTACTTCGTCGTTCAATCAAGAGATTTGCAAATGCTATAATATATGAGTTGTTGATATAAATACAATAATATTATAATAATTAAGACACATGCAGAAACATTATTGAACAGGTAAAAGCGTGAGCTTCACCTGAACAAATGCGTTCATAATTTACGCTGAACCTAAGAAAACTCGAATATTATGACGTTGAGCACGTAATTCATATAGTAATTGTAGATACTTTTAAAATTTTAATTTAATTAAATGTTCTAGAAAAACAAAGTTCAATGTACTAGAAATAATGTAAAAAAACATAAGGTATTTTTTTATAAAATATAAATACGCTACTATACTTCACCCACATGAGTATTCCAACAATACTGGGTATTAGAGTTATTCAATTTTAGAATATTATTCGTTTAATGCTTAATATATTTTACATTTGTTTGTATACAAAGATATTAACCATAAGCAAATGGATTGGATGGTTTGCAATAAGCATTTGCAATAAGAAGATAAGCAAATGTTCCTGAAAGCAGATAAGTTAGTTTATGTAACCAAACCAAAATGCGATTTACTTTTTCAGTTATATTATAGGTTTGTCGCCGTGGCACGTAATAACCTTCCGTTTTTTTTGTTATTGTAATATTATAATTGAAATGTATTTATTTACATATCTTTATTAAAATAGATTTCTTTCTCAATTATTTACGTAATTATAATTCTTTTATATAATAGATACCTCAATATTTTGATTTGTAATTATTTTTATGATGTAATTTATTACTTAGGATTCTTAAGAACGAAGTCATATTATTTAGTCATTTGTAATATAAGTTGTCAGCAATGCAGTGGTATTTTTGATATATTTGATATTTGTACCTGTTTTGTTGAATTGTTAATGGGGGATTAGTTACAGACCAGCTGTGTCTCAAATGTGGGGTTGTATTTTACTTATTTTGTTTGCGATAAATATCTTTGCGTGTGTGTGGGTTTATGAAACACTTGCTTTCTGTTTCGCTATGTGTATGTTTGTACATTATTTGTTTTCTATACCCACATCTCCCCCTAATCTGTTTGTACTGGTGACATCACATAATTTTTTAATTGTGTCTCTTATTATTTTATGCCCATAAGTTTATTTTCGAATTATTGTATTCTTTCATGAATAAAGTAAAAAATCAGATGATTTCCGGTATTTTTATTGGTAATTCCTATTTATTCTCAATTGTAATATTACTTTCTTAATTTCCTTTCGCCGTTTTAATGAACAATAAAAGATGTTTAGTATAGAAGTGAAATTAATAAATAGCCAATTTAGTATCCATTGAAAAGGCCTCGGAGACTTATTCAAATTGACAAATTAGAATGAATAAAACCCTTACAGTAAGTAAATATATGGTTTCTTTTTCTACAGAGCCCAGAGCAAGTGTTACATATTTGGCGAGGTTCACTGGCTTCATGATGCATATTTCCGTAACACGAAATCTCTCACACATTGAAAGAAAGAGTAAGATGTAATTAAGTTAAAAGTTTACACATGAAATACTTCAACTGTAGATATTTTATCATATTTTATTTTAAAGGTGACAAAGGTACTTTTAAGTTTATAAAATTTCTGTTCTCAAATTATTGACCTTATTGTTCTACGACGGATATGTAAAAATATGGCAAATGGAAAACAAAATTTAAAATGTTGATACCGATATATCAGTGTACCGGTATTCTATCAGTAAATAGTTATGTAAAATTTTGTAAAAAAAAACTTACCATATTGCAATAGATATTACTTATTGATTTATCAATAGAATTATAAATAAGCAACAGTTATTTTAGTACATATTCTTCATATAGTCAAAGATCATTTAATGTCAAACTCTATGGTGCGCATTCAATGAGTAGGTAAGTAATTTAGTTTACAGGTAATTTGCCAGATGGCGGTAAAGTTCATCAACACCATGGCGAACGCGACGTCGACCGTGTGTGTATAATTTTTGTTTTCCGTGGAAAACTAACGGTTATTGTTTGTTTATAAGTGAAAAGACTTCACGATAAGTAACTTCAAGTGTGTACTACATAACAAGAATACGGGTTCTTTGTCGAAAAGTAAAAGTTTTGTGAGCAAAGTTATAACGAACTCTGGGATCAGTTCAGACTTTAGGTGTCAACGAGGTAAGAAACCGAAGCTTATTTCAAGATTACGATGCCTATTATTAACATTTTTCGCGGTAAAGCATGTTTTTGCGCTTTAAACTCTGTTATTTATTCTAATCTAGTTCATTCACTGTCTCTTGCAACTTGGGTAATAGTTATAAATAATTCTCTGAAAGGTTATGTCTTGTCTTTCTGAATATCGTTGATATCCACAGAGTAAAGATTGTTTTAGAGTTCAGTTCTGCAACTGCAACTTGTGGTGGCCCTTTTTGGCGGCATATTTATAAATTTCGTGGTAACCCCTTGTCCTAGAGAATGTTGAGGTAAATAAATCAAAACAAACAATAAGGTTTTGTTAAATAAGTTCACAAGTAGAATTTAAATTTATTAGTACCATATTTACATGACATTAGTTTCTTTGGTTCTCTTTTCAAAAGTTTAATGGACAAATTAAGAAAGAAAAATATATTGCATAGGATAATAAATAATATTTATAATTATAAATTATAATTATCAGTTTAAAAATATTACTTAAATGGCAAAGTAAAAACATAATTTGCAAGGATGCTTTTTAAAATAAAAGTCATATTCTTTAAAGTAATCTTAATTAAAGAAGTATAATACTTTCAAATAAATGATAATTTCATGGTACCCAATACCTTGCTGGCCAATAGCAATTCTACTTAAGTCCTTAGTGATAAAAAAAAAATCAATTACTTTTGGAAATATTTCTTTAGAATATCTATTCATGTTTAAATGATGTGATACTGTTGAAATGTTAGAATAAGTTTTTTAAAAATTCTTAATTTAAAAATTTGTTTGTCAAAAGCATTATGTTAAATTTTATCAATATATTTACAGCCCATGCTGGAAATAAAGCAAAGAAAAAGAGAATTAGAATCAAAGTTTGTTTACTTGAAGTTGGTTTTTGCAAACACTTGTCAAAAGTACAAAGGCTTATATATGAATTATGTACTTATTACACTTTGGATATCTGGTATTTTTAAGCTCCACAACAGCCTATGACATGAAGTTTCTAGTTGAGTTAAAATTATTAAATAAAATATTCACTTATTATTGGCATACAATCATATGATATATCCATGGATAAGAATAGTAAGAACTAACACTCATACCCTATTCCAAAATCCCTTTGTCACAGGTGGCAGAGAGAACACAAATATCACATACCCAGAACAAATATTTATCTGTTACACAGTTTCTCCTGGGCAGGAGTCTAATCCAGACCCTGTGCGCTGTAGATTGGCTCAGCATCACAAGAAAAGTTTATGTAAATAATGATTGTAAATATGTATTGATATATTCAGTTTTTTTTCTATCTGAAATTTCATTTGAATTAAGATGGTGTATATCAAAATGAAGCACTGAGTAATTAAGGAGTAATTTTCTGATATTTTTGAGAGAGTATAATTAGGTTTATAACTATTAAATGGACATTAGCATACCTGCAGGAGAGTATACCTGCCCCCAGCCTGTAGTACACATTAACTTTAGAAAAAACTAACTCCCCCTTTTCTGTCTGAATCCCTTGGCCGCCATGTTTAGAAGCTCTGTATGCCTATGAAAATGAAAATAAAACATAGACTTCGATGTGTATATATTTTTTAAAGTATGATGAACCAATTCTAATAAATCATTTGCCATATTTCCATTAATATTATTAATTGGTATGTTTTCTGATATAAATACAGTCAACCAAGTAGTTATTGGTAACCCTGCTTGCGAAGCGAACAGTTCAAGGGGTTTGATCCTGCCCATGCTTTTATGCAATAGATAGGTATTGTTTATTCTTAAGTCATGAGTGTTATTTGTGTATATTTATGCATAAATGATTTGTAAGGAATCCTAATACAAGGCTATTGTAAATAGTGTAGTAAAAGCATTTAAGTTTTTATAAAAAAAATATTAATGCAAATAATTGTAAGTACATTTAAATACAATTGTCAAAAATAATTAATAGTATAATAAAGAACAAGCCACACAATATCCAATGTCAAAGTGCTTGATGTAAAACAAAGGCTCTACCCCCGAACAATAAAAAGACAGATGCGTGATCAAACCCTCTCTTTATATGTACGTTTTTTTAAAAAGAGGTTTGCAACAATCAATTCCCTTTGTGCGCGACATCAATGGGAGCGGTTGGTGTGTATCTATCCTTTGATCCCGCCGCCCTCTGAAGATGCGACAGTGCGCTAATACCGCCGCCGCGGACCGAAACGGCGTAAGCGACACGCTTGTTTATGCGCGAAAAGGTATTGTTGTGTGGGTAATTGTGTTTTTAATTTTTCTTGTAAATATGAAGGTTATTTTTTTTTCTGTTAAAGCTTAGCAGTTTATGTTATTTTTAGGGATTCAAATAATTTTGTAGAACCGATCAATAGTATAGGATAAGATGGATTTTGATAAAAAAAATGTTTTATTAACCTTTTTTTTATTTTCACGTTTGACCTTATAAGTGACATTGGTTTTTTAACAGTTTCCTTTTTGAGAAATATTACGTATCCAAGATATATTTAATATTGTTTTTCTAAATGTAAATAGCTGTCGAACGAGCAATGATTACGTCATGGTAAATGGTCGGTGTTTCCCATGATGTTACGCCAGGTCTGTAGTTATTTCAGGCCTAAATCGAGCAAAAGCTAAGTTACTACATGTTGCATTAGGAACGTTATCGATTGTGTCAATAGAAAACCAGTGATAAATGAACGGTTTGAACATTGGTCTTCTGAAGGTTTCCTTGGTTCGAATCTTGCGCGAACCTGTTTTTTTTTTATTTATTTAAATACTTATTAGAGTTTATCACTTGCCTGCACACCTGAGAGTTCTCAATAACGTTCTCGAATGTTTTTTAAGTCTCCAATACGCACTGGGCCAGCGTTGTGGACTATGGCCTGTATGTAAAGAGACTCGAGGAGTGGGACAGTTATGGGTTCACAATTAATGAAAAAATAATAATGTAAAGCTGTAAAATCACATAATAGCGAATACAATACAATAGTCGCTTACGACTTTTCAATACGCATTAATATGGAGTCGTATTACTAAAGGGGACGATCACAGAGCTTTGTCGTCTAAGTGGGACTTACTGTCCTGCAGATTGACTTGCTAACGAGAGAAGTTACATTTATATATATTGTGTCTGTCTGTGATTATCGTACACATAATTACTACTGAAAAATATGTAATTGAAAATATAAAACGGTTGCCTAATTTCGGTCCGGATTTTAATTCGAAAAGGAATATACTACATAGCCTGAGCTGTATCTGACAATGATAAAAAATATTTTAATATTTTCGATAATAACGAAGGTTTTCCAGTATTATAGGTCCTTTTTTTATTTATTAATTGTTATTTAAGTATTAATTTTATTCTCATGTAAGACGACAGTCTTCTAATTGTATACTATATCTTGGACTGTGATAGGTATATATTTGAATTTATCCAGAATAAATCTATGACATTAAGTGAAAAGAGTTATCAGGGTCGGTTACAAGAAACCGTGTTGTAAAAGAAGAATCTTGAATATTGTACAGAATTATGTATGATAAAAAAATATATATAATAATAAAAAATAAAGCGAATTATTTGCGAAAGGGATGTGTTTATCGGAGTAAATACGATAGTAGTTCCATTATATAATACAGAATCTAAAAATATTGCATCATATAATAACATCATAATAATTTCAAAACAGATTTCTGTTTGAAAATATTTTTCAATCATTCAAATGGACAGACGCAGGTAGGTTATTTAAAATATCATATGAATATTTTAGCTAAAACTAAAAACGTTCAGCTTAACCGTATCCAATACGTTTTTCCCATCCAATCATGTAACGTGGAAGTTGGTGGGGACTCGATATGCGGGCACCCTCTCGTAATTTATCAAGTTTTCCAACTCTTTCCTTGCTTTTAGGTAAACACAAAGTTTTAGGTTCAACTAATGCGTTTGTCGAACAAAAATCTGGTTTTATATATAACTGGAAATGTAAACTGGAGCTATTAGGAAGTAACTACAAGTTGTAAATTCATACTGATTTGGAATTAATAAGTATTGTTTTAAATTAGTAAAGATCATGCCAAGATAGATTAGGGACGGTGATAACTTTCCTTCAGGTGACCATGTCAGCTAGTTTGCCTGCTTTAAGATACAAATAAAAATATTGACAATTATTTTAATCGAAATTAAATCGTTTCCAAAATTCTTTATTGTTTTTACTAAAATGTTTTAACACTCAAGAATAGCATAATTATTCCTGCAACAACAAATTCAACGAATCGAAAATCGGTAAAATAATTTTTGGCCCTAAATGCTGGAAGCTGAAGTTTTTCGACTTGGTTTAAAAAAAAAATACGTACTTAAATAACATGTCGATCTTACAATCAACTGTACTTTAACATCAAAATAGTTGAAGGTAATTCAATTCACGTAGCTATTGGTTAGATCAAACAGGATCGCTTTACGTTGCTATAGCAATGGCGCCCAACCTGGGCCCTCCCTAATTGACGACACAATTAATGGGCTTCTGGTCTGCTAATCGACCGATAGAATTAAATGAACGGACTGCACTAATTGCCATGCAAGACAAAGAGGCAAACACTCGCCTTTGAGACCGATGTCTAGTGTCACTTGAGACGCAGGCCCGTATCGCGCCACCAAACTGCAGCTCCTTCACAAACGATATTGAAACCTCATGTTGACCAGTTTACTTTGGCTGCTTCCGAAATTTGCAGCGATAGTACTTCCTTTGACAAGATAATGTGATGATAATATTTGTAGTTGTAGGAACTTAATTGCTGTACGATATGTATATGAGTCAATTAACAAACATTTATTTTTTGCGTTTAATCTCAGTTCGAGGTTTTTATAAGTCAATGAGGAAAACAAAAAAGAAGTTTCCACATTAAAGTAACATAGAAAACTGTCATATTCGCTCATAGCACATTATTATACAACAACAATACTTGTGACGAACTACGGGCTATTTTTCCTCATGTAAAGTCGACATTTTTGATAATTAAAGATAAATCGGAAAAAATTTTAACAAATATTTTTGAAAATTATTGCTCTTGTCATTGGATATAATTTGGAAAAAAATCTATTATGCGGTTAAATTCTTATTGACAAATAGTGTGCAATGTTTTAAAAATTTAACTTTATTTGCGTTGTAATACTTGTAAGTTAAAAAGCACGTGTATGTATTATTATGAGATTAAATACTAGGAAATAAAAACTATTTTACGAGCAAGTGTGTCGTATAATTTCTGGTTTGGTTAATTGGGTTATACTATTAAATTATACTATTATACTATTAAACTACTGGACCGATTTAAAAAAATATTTTATCATTAGAATCCTACATTATCCCTGATAAACATAGGATATATTTATACGAGAAAAAATAGGGATCCGCGTAAAAATTTCGATAATGTAGCCCAACGTGTGAAAAAAATCCTTATATCGCGTATGCTGCGGTAATTATCGACAATAGAGCAACATGATGTACCACAGTTTTACAGAGGACATCCTTATCTACAGATAAGTCCGCGATACCATATGTCTAACTGTTACAGTAATGTCACAATGACTACTTTTTTGTGGTAACTGGTACTTCCGAAGCAAAGCGAGGGCAATTTCTATTTTGGGATAAAATCAGTACAGACGTATATTGTTGTTAGTACCAAAATTGTCCTTGTATATTGATACATCAATCATCTTTACTAGCCCATTGGAGAGTACTCGAGGTACGGTTCGAACCAGTGCACGATAAACGACATCTTGCCCTGAACACTGCGCCGTTGCGGAATTGTTAGAATTGTTGTCTCAATATAAGGCCCGTTTGATTGCTACAATTACCAGATGACATGGCCTGACATATAACATTTCAGGAATTGTTTCCCAATCTCCACGTTCAATTGATTTATATGGAATATGACTGTTTCGATCGTTTTCTGTTAAACGGAACATATTCGCAACGTAATAATCCGGTACTGACTATTGCGGCGTTTTAATTTTGATTTTCGGAAACTAAAAGCAAGATAAAGAGGCAAACACGTCGTTTTTTTGTGATATTTGTTATCAATGTTTTTGAATTAATACGAAAAGAGTTGGCAATAAACAGTAGTTTTTATGTTTTCTGATCATCTTACTGGATTAGTCATGAGATAAATCGAAAGATTGTCATAATGATATTTTAAGTAAATACAAATTAAAGGGCTCTTTAAGTACCTAAATACATACTGCACTCTACAACAGGTGTTTAACTTTGAACAGAATTTTAAAACCAAAATTTTACAGCATACTCCTTGGCGGCATTTAAGATAGTGTTTTGTTTAGGTCGTTAGCCACCTCAATGCGGAAAGCTATCTAATAGGTGGCGGGGTGTACTCGTTTGGCGCACTTGAGCGTATCGTTACGTGGTGTCGGAGAGCCCCGCGGGCTCGGCGATAACGAGCCACTCCAGCGCGACAGCCCGCCACACTCGCCATACTTGCCACACGCCACCACCTGCCGATACTGCGTGCCTTTAAAGATGCGATTCTGTAGAACGCGTCAAGCGACAGACAGAAGAGTATGGCTTTTGCCGCCACGGATAATGTAGTGCTAAAATTAGTAAATATTTCAATTCCTAAATGTAATTGCTGTTGTCGCGCAGTCCCCTGCAGTTGCAGTCGTATGTCGGAATCATCTTCAATCAACGTTGTCTGCTATCCCGGCAAATGTTAAATTTGTCTGTCTATCTGACGCTTATTGTTTTGTGCCTTGGGCGAAATCGCACGTTAAGCATCTCCCTGACGACGCTCACATGCATTCTATCAACTTTGCTAGCCCGTGTTGGGCGCCAAATCCTTCTGGAATGCTCTTCGTTTCCTTATTGTCGCAAGTGGCTATCGTCGAAATAAAGGTCTACGAAAAACTGAATTGTCAATAGGAAATTTATGTATTATATGATTATTTTCAAAATACAGTTCAAAATACAGTTTTTGAACTACTATTTTCAATTTTAACACTAACATTGAATCACTTATATGTGATTCATATTGGTGTGATTACTGTCATTAGATGGAAAAATCGAACATGATATAATATAGATCAATAACACACTGAAAAAAGAATCGATCGATACTGTTTTGGTACTGAACCGTAACAAAATTAAAACGATTAATTACGCAAATTTATACTACAAAATACTTAAATGTTTTCACATACTTATTTCTTTTACAAATAAATAAGTTAAAATTTTCAGCAGAAAGTAGGCTGAAAGAAAAGAAATAAACTTGACAGCTGAAAGTAGTTCTGGCCCTTGCCTTTGTAGCGTAGTAAAAAGCAAGCAATTATTTCATCTTTTGACATAGAATGCTGACCATCAAGCACGAAGCGCTACACAATAGCTTACATCGTGTTTTTTTTGGCAAACTACTAGCAGAATGCCGCGACACGAGAAGAATTGAAGCTTAGCGTGCGCTGAATTTCAGAGCCCGTCGTCAATGACGTGCCGCCGACGGTCACCTAGAGCTAGGAATGTCTAGGAGAGACTATTTGATTTTAACATACCTATTAGCTTTCGCCTACGACTCAGGTCGTGTTGATAAGAAGAGGCCTATTTGCTATCCCAGACAATAATCTTTTATTCAAAATTATTCCTTAGTATTGGCGTGAATCTTTGTTAACATTAGTACAAGTAAAAAACAAAGATACAACTTTTTTTTTAACTCTTATGTGTAAATTATGGAACTTACTCCCTGCATAGGTGTTTCCTAATAGCTATGACAAAGAGACCTTCAAGGAGCAGGTCCATCGTTTCCTCCCCGGCCGGCAACGTATTGGTAATGCCCCTGGTGCTGCTATTGTCCTTGGGCGGCGGTGATCACTTAACATCAGGTGACCCAAGTGCTCGTTTGTCTGCTTAAAAAACGAAATGAGTTAAAGATTTGATGAACGGATTGTGACACTTATTTGTATATCCTTATCGGAAATCGAAATCGCCCTACACGACATAAAGGTATTATGTAGGTACTCCAATATCTTGAAGCCTGCGGTTTTCCATAAAAAAGATCGCTTAATGATACTTTTTTGGCTACAAGTTGTTATTAATGTCATTGTAATGTCATCAGAAGTACAAAGTTAACCGCTTTGAGTTGAAACTTAAATATAATATGTTAAGTTATTTCGTGGAAGCGGACGGGGAATACAGCGTGATTTTAAATAAATTCCCTTTACAACTTTTTTCGCGTCTTTTGACGTGAAGCTATTTCGGATTATCTCTGATGGTTTCAAAGAGGTTTTTGGAATTTACAGTTTTCGGCTTTGATCATGTCTGTCTTTTCCTGCCATAATGATGTTCCTAAAAATAGATGAGCTGTTGTAATTAGTTTTATACGTATTCATTATTAACTAGTATTTTGTAACTTCTTTTCATCCAACTTGTAGTTTATAGCTACAGATAGTCTACTAATTTAAAATAAAGAGGGAATGATCCTCCAAGGCGACACTGACTACAGACTGTTGCAATTAGGCCTACTTATCTATATTCTAAATTATGGTGGCACAGACTAGATTTTTTTATAATGCTACATACATATCTGCTACATATTAAAGCAAAATAAACTCAAATTGGGCTCATTCTTTTCTAGAAGACTCCTACATCATTCGTGGGCGGGTATATCTATGTAAAATAAAATAATACAAAGTACTTCGATGTAATATAAAATAGTATAAAGTACCTCAATATAAAATAATATAAAATACTCTAGCTTTTAGATTTAAAACAACAGCATGATTGTCAACAAAACTCAATAAGTTCATACTTGTTTTAAAATATGGCAGGAATGACAAAATATAACAGAATGATATGGGCAGCAAAGATACGTCACGTCGACAAAGTTGCGCAGCGGCTAGTTTGTTTAATATTCGGGTAAATTAATCACTCTGTAAATCGACATGCCGGACAAAAACTGGCAAAGCGAGAGAGGCCGGAAGACTGGCCGGCCGGCATCGGTAGCGCGGCCGACCGGAACGGCAGCCATTGATTAATTGGTATCAGTAGTAGAGTGGTGACGCGATAAGGGTGGCGTAGTATGGCGGGCCGGATGCAACGTCACAGCTGGTACGCACACTGGTGCACTTTTTTTTTAATTTAATAAGTTCGCGTTTGACTTCGATTCCACCTGATGGTAAGTGGCGATGGAGTCTTTGATGGTCAAGCACTTCCTAGAAGCTTATTCACTCTTGACTTGGAAGCACATTGTAATCGCACCGGTATACTGAACCGGACAGTGCAGGTTGTGATGGATGAAGCCCGATAGCCTACGAGACAACTCGTGTTATATATTCTACAAAATATTCAGTCAAAATGCGGCTAGAGTAAGGGGCTGGGAGCGTCTAAAGAATGCACGATGATTTTTCGTCTCAAAATTGGGCCATATCTTATATCTCCACTATTGGTCGGTAGATCCTGCACGGTGTCTAATAGAAGGTCAATTTATCTAATGTGTTGCTATAAACAGGTCGCCCTAAATGACAGGTTGTGTACTAGTGTGCATTCAGAAAAATACAAAAATTTATAAAGAGCAAAGTTTATTAGGGAATATTACGTATTCGTACATTAATAACTTTACTTTTTTTAATACCTTTTTTTTTTATTTGAAACTTATACAGATACTTGTTGGTATGTAATTGAATTATACTTTTGTGGGCCATACTGATTCAGCTGTGTTCGCAATAAATATTTGTAACTTGAAAACAGTATTTACATTGTACTTAATTTACAAAGTTTCAAATAGCTATAATCAAACAAAATTAACATTTAACGTATTAAAATTGATTATTACAAATTAAAAACTCGTCCCACGTATAACGCAGTCTGTGATACGGCGCTTAGTAACTCGCGGGTTGATAGCGTGGAGGGGTGTGGGAGTGTCGGCTCGGTCAAAGGGCCCTTTGATGTTTGCCGCCGGCTTAATGCACCGCCCGCGGGCCCCGCTCCGCTCATCATTAGCAATTTCCCTGTAAGTTGTTATCTTTACCGCTATTTATTTGTACGATTTCACGGACGAAACGACATCTTACACCTCTGAGGGCAATGTTCTTAAGATTTTTTGTTGGGTGACTACAGGTGGTGAGGGATGCGGAGGAAACTGGTCCATCGATATCTGATGATAGGTGAGATTTTTATGAACTCTAACAGTAGTTCTCTTCGTATGTGGAACTCGTTTTTTATTTGATTTTGTTTCTCTCGTTCTCTAATCGACGTTTCCAAAGTAATGTCATTATTTCATGTAGATATTTATTTCATTACACTTATGAAAGTCAAATACCTGCATATTGTTGAGTTTTGGAAAAAACTCATAGGAGAAATCTTAGCACAAACTTGTTTTTCATACGTCGTTCATATCCAGAACATTAATTTTTTTTTAAATATCTATTATAAAAATAATTTTCATTTGCTGTAGGTACCAAGACGTCTGACATATTTTGTACACAGAAATACAGCATCCAAAAACAAAATCTTAGACAAATCCCAGCTCCCTTACTGTGTATGAAAAAGGGAAAGCACTGTCTATTTAAAGAATTCCTTTGTTTTAAAGAGGTAAAGAATTAAAAGAGGTAGCTTGTATCGCAGTTTTGTTCATTGTTCCCGCTTCCCAAGAAACTTGATAAAGACTCCGGCGAATCTTGATAAAACGTTTTTTATGACTTATAGCTCGCTAGTCGTATGTTGGTACGGTTGCGGTTGCCATCTGTTGAAACGATTCGTAACGCTCGCCGCTTACATTGTACTCGATGGTCCTTCGAGCCAGATGTTCTTTCCATTCAGGCGGCATATGATTGATCGACGCAGCTCCTGCTAGAATCATTACATTTTCAAAATTACACAGTAACTGTATACTCGTATCGTTCAGGCGGAGTGCATTAACAATAAAATATAATTAGAGGGGCTCAATACCGGCTATATGTGGAAACAAGTTGTTTAATGTTTACACAGTATTAATGGACAAACGTAGTGAAATCAATAAGAGCGCGCGCGCGAGGCGTGAGAGCGGCCGAGATCAAAGGAGACTCCATGGCGCCCGCTCAGGGCTGCCAACACGCGATTCGGGTAATCTATATTACTACATTTTTATTTTGAGCTATATTTTAAAGTTTTTTTTTAATTTTATTATTTTCATTTCTGAACAGAAAAGAAGCGGTAGAGTCAGTGTGAAATTAAATCTTTGACGACTTTATAATATCCAATATCATTTATTATAATTTAAGTTCAACACTGCATAAATAACAATTTTAGAATGAACAATTTTAATGATGCTTCCATTAATTAATGACCTGTTTTTCGATGACGACTTCAATAATTAAATTTTATTTGTTTCGTTTAATTAATATATAATTATTTAAAATTCATTCTCCATTGTTGGAAAGGCAGGAGACAACTCTTACTTGCAATATCTGATTGACCTAATGTAATGTTCCAATCAATACTAACGATTTTTTTTATGCCATAAGTTTGACTCCACGAATCACAGTGCTTTATTTCCTTACTCCCGGTCTCTTTGGTGTCAGCGCATTGATTGAATAGAGTCACGAGTAGGAGTATAAGATCACGAAACTTTTCCACATGCCCCGGGTTTCAGTGGGTAGTTCCCTTGAAACCTACAAATTCCTCGGGTATCGTTTGAACATTTCCCTCTCTAAAAAAAGATGTCTAGTCTATGTCGTTGTTGGTTGGAGCACACCACCCCACCAAATAGTCCGATGTCTCGTAGCCGACTTCCCGAGCGAGGCTGGTTCATCCGCCGCGTGTTCAAGACGCGCTTTTGTCATCGCTTTCTGCATCGCACTTCAATCTCACTAAACTCTGCCCTTTGTAAAGTTTCAGATTGACTTTTTACAAACGAACTGGCTCTTTCATTAAGTGTTTCTTACGACAAAGGTCAGGTTTCAATTGTGATTAACATCTTTTTGGTTTACAAGGACCTTGTGACTGATGTGTTATTGACAGTACTGTATTATACATTTGTAGGGTAATACCGATAGACACATTTGTAATTTCCTAATGACAACATCGCGATATTAGATTGGGAGTAATCAGAACCAGTTCAGAACAGAGCGACTGTAACCTATGTAACGTAATATCGTTACCGCAACAAAGAATAGAACTCAAAGAGAAACAATACAAGTCAAACATACGATTTTAAACAAAGATATCAACTGCGCACACATTTCCCGTGCACACAACGGAGTTACCTGAACGATACAAATAAAGAATCAAAAGTCGAATGCAAAAACGACTTTATCTCGCACGGATTACGTCACCGTAGAGCTTTGAGTGTCCCGTCAAAGGCTCGCGCGGGTTAGATCATAAACGATTGTCGGTTGTTTACACCCGGCGACGGGGGCCGCGATTTATGTTTGAGTTGGGGCGACAACAAGAAACTTGGCACTTTGTACCTGCCCTCAGCGCTCGCCGGCCGCTAAGCCGGCCTAGGTCTATTTGATTTGCTGTAACCCTGATACTGTGCACTCTGTTTACCTCCGTGTTGGATGGCTCCACAAATAACCGCACAGCTACGGATATTGATTTTGTTATAAATCAATCATATCGTTGTAGCCGGATTACTTGCGGGCTCTTATCGTTACATAGGACTTGCAAGTTGTTTAATCACGTCTAAAAGGCCTTCAGTTGACATAAAAATGTTCAACACTTGAGTTGGTCATTAACACTTATGACCAATTAACATTGGGGCAGGGAGGTGGATGCCCAAGTATGCTCTTACTTTGTAAGCCTTCTTAGTTACAAGAAAATATCAGTCTCGAATTGTCGACCATTAATTAGTTGGAGACAAATACATCGGTATTTATAAAATTCTTTATATTAATTTAAATTTATCTGTAGTAGGTACATATTTTTTATACATATTCTATATGAAGCACTAACGATTTTTGAGTACGGACGAAAAATAAACCGAATCTGTAATTTATTGATAAAACTTAATATGCTGATAGTATGAAATCGATTCACAAACGCTAGGGTTCTAACAGTGCCTCTACGAAAAAGTTCATAAAATCGCCCCTTAAACAGTATCAAGTACGTCTGGTTTTTAGGCCTCTTATGACACCCCTATGTCCTGATTCCGGATTGTTCTCGGCCCCGCCCCAAAAAGAAGATTTTCGTCTGCTACTTTACAATGTGTTCAACGTGGAGCAAAGCCCCCTGCACCTCTTTACTAAAAAGAAATAAGGCAACGAATAGCAGACTAGGCTTAATCTGTAAATTACTTGCCGTTTCGTGAAATGTACCTACAACCATCGTTTTTGAAATTACAGCTTAGAATTGAGGGAAGAGACGAGAAGAATTATTAAGAAATATCGACGCTTTCGGCATACATATAATCCTGTAATCGGCGAAATAAACATTTTCAGACAAAAATT
The DNA here is from genome assembly GCA_018249125.1 of Asbolis capucinus. NCBI lineage: Eukaryota > Metazoa > Arthropoda > Insecta > Lepidoptera > Hesperiidae > Asbolis > Asbolis capucinus. The sequence goes on from DWJZ01000359.1 coordinate 22,174, forward strand.
AAAAATCAATTCCATAAAAGTACTTTTTTACTATCTATAATATGAATAGAAAAAATCGGATAAAACATGAAATTTCTTTAGATTCCTTTCCTTTCCTAATTATAAATTAATGGCATATTATCTGATATTCCATCTGGGGTTTTTTGATATTAAATAGAGTTCTTTGCCGCAATCTCGATACCCCTTTTTCCTGTCAAATATAGTCTGTGTCGTGCCCTGTGCCACATTATTTGCAAGAATCACGCGGTAGCAGTCAAAGCTCGCCACAATATTTATCGGCGGCGCGGTATCAATGCGGCGGAGCGACTCCGGAAGCCCACCTGAATACGAGGCCGAGACATGAGCATTAGCGGGTATGATACATTTTCTGTTTAAATCCAGACATTAAACAATCATTATAAAAATTTTAATGAGTATACTTTTAAATATTCCATCATGATTTGAAACATTTTTCTAGTTAATCACTATAACCAGCTCCATTGGCATACGGAATTTTTCCTGTATTCACCAACATTCGGCCAATATGCAGTTGTTGTAGCGTCGTCACTTTTTGCTAATAAAATAGTTAACGTGTACGCAGTGAAGCTAGATCAAAGGGGACGACATTTATCGTTGTCAAGGCATCTGCGACTCAAAGAGACTGGAGAGAGCGATGGTGCTGATAATAAGGTGTCGTGTTTTCTAATAGCACTTGCTTCAACAACACATTGTCTTTTGAAATGGAGCGCTAGGATTGTGTGAAATATAGATACAGTTAGAACTTCAAAGGTTGAAATTAGATGGAACTTGGGTCCGGTTTTATTTTTACTTTTTAATCTAGGCTGTGGAATACAACATGTAGGTAGGTTTTTTGTTGATTATAAAGTTGTATACACGTTTAATATGATTTATCCTTGAGAGAATATTGCCTAAAATGTTACCAAAGTGCAAGTTCATTGAAGACAGCGCGTTTTTGTGTTTATGAATTTTTATTTTAGTTTTAAGTTTTATTTTTATACCCTAACATAAATATTCGACTGTATACATACTTCGCATCCTTGCAGGAAGTTTAACCGCACTCAGATTTGATTAACTTAGCTGAAATTAGTATTCATAAAAGTACGTATAAAAAAACCATTGTTTTGGATCCTATTCCGAACAATAACCGCCAGTAATAGTTTCTCCCAAATATCTTCCATGTACAGACAGCGATGAGTAAAAATGTATTATGTCTTTATTAATACCAAATCTGTCTGCGGTTGAAATTCAACCCTAATTCAATTTAAGATTAAATTGTCATTGAACGTTGTGTAATGTTTTTATTTTGTAATTTAATGTTTTCAATGCATTTTTATAAAAATAATAGCTTTCTGTTCACCTTCTCCATGAAAACTTTAACTGTGCGAAATTTCAAAGTCTTCCGTCCTTGTAATATGCGTAGAAAGGAGTACAAAGTTTTGGCTTCCCTTATTAATATATAGATTGATGATTTGTATTGATATTCGGTAACTCTGTGAAGGTTTATAAGGCCCATTGTTAATTCTGTCTCTGTGATCTATTTACAGAAGCTGCCTTTGATTCTCAGCCCTTATAATCGTACCTACTTGATTTGCCGTCACAGCGTTACTACCTACGCGTGGGAAGTCTGCTTAAAATAGAAGTTCTCCGTTATCATACTCTTATAAACAATGCTGTTAAAAATACGTCTATAACAAATTTACATGTTACTAGTTTTGACTGAACAGAGCACAGCCTTAGTACAATTATTTGGGCCCAATGACCTAGAAGCTTTTTATACTCAATATATTCTCGAAGTTGGGGGCAGCACTAAGTTAAAAGATTGTAAAAATAAATTCATATTTTTATACTTATTCTTTGAAACGAGGAGTACAAGTTTGTACCTACATATATAGAAATTTGGGTCCTTCCCAAGGTGAATATCCCGCGGAGGAAGTTGAAAACATCTTTTAATGTTCTTTATTTGTATAAATATTATTGAGTATAGTAGAAATTATTTCAGTCTTTGTTTTTTTTTAATTTTTTTTTTTTTTTTTTACATATAATTTTTATTAAGATATAAGCATTTCCTATTTTACACGCTGCATCGGGCTGTTTAGGAGGGAGATATGTATGTATGAGTCTAAGTAGGCATGAGATGGACATGTCATCTTATTAATATGAGTTCGAATTCTATAGTACAGTCGTTTATGTGTAAAGAACAGCTATACCGCTATCTCTCGTACATTGGGTCGGCTCGCCTTATCGCGGCCATTGTTGACTGCCTCTATCACTGGATTCCTTTTTACACGGCGCCTTTGAAGCTCTGGCTTTGTTTGCCGGAGATCAGAATGAGGCGCGCCTCAAACGACTCGTGCCTTCCATTTGTGGCTGCAATCGATTATTGTTATAGTTTGTCGACGTCTCGTCGCCCTTTGACAAACGGACGACGTCTTGAGAACTGCATTTTTTTTAAATAAACGCTTGTATACTGATATTGGGCTTGGATTGGGTCGCGGGTGGGTTGGATGACACATTCTTACTTGAGAACAAATATCTGAACATGCCTGTCTCGGTTTAGAGTAAAGATAGAGATTAACTACCAACTGCATTGAGCCGTTGCGTGAATAATTGTTATATTGTTCCGGTTGGTCTTCATAGCTGTATAGTCTGTTTTTTATTATCTGTTCAAATCATGTTAATAATTTTTGTGTCAAAGCAATATTTTATAAGTTGATTTTTACGTTAGTTTGTGTTATTCTTACAAAATTCGTATACGTAAGAAATTGTCCTCGCTTCGCTTCGGATGAAGACTTGTCGAGTGGTTTCGGAGTTGCCATACTAATTTGAACCTATTGTCCCACGGGAATAAACCAGTTTTCTTATATAAAAAGTATCATATAAGCATTGTATGTACATCCAGATCGATTTTGCACCGCCTATAGTAGTATACACTTAGTGCAAATTCCATCTGAAATGTTTAACAACAAACCGTTGCCTAGCAACCTGTGACAAACAGAAGAGTTAAACTTTTTGTTGTTTTATCAGTTCTTAACTCTTTTGTACCATTATATGTATTTTTAAAGTTTTACTTGTAAATTATGGCATTTGCTTGTTGACAAAGGCATAAAGTGTATTAAAATGAAGACCAATGAATTATAAAAGTGAAAAACAGAATACTTCAATAGTTTGAAAGGTTGTTAACTCCTTCATGAAATTAAGGATGTCTGAGTATGAATTAGTGAATGATTTTGTGTGTTGTAATTTTTTTGTGTGACTGGAATGACTATATTTATTTGTAGTTTGTACATGTTCTTAGATCAATATTTAATTTAATAACTAATTCTCAAAAATATAATAAGAAGTTTAGTGGAAAAAACCTCATTTATGTAAGTTGGTGAAAACCCTAAAAAATTTTTTTTATGGTTTCTTTACATTTATTCCGGATCGAAAATGCACCAAGTATAGATTGAGTGTTTGCAACATGCAACGACACGGTTTTATAAGAACCTTGGGATATTGCCATCCATGTTTTAGGTTTCAATATTTCTATGGATGCTTAAAACTACTGAATTTATCTATAATAATATTATGAACAGGAAAGATTTTTGGTTGTTTGTTTGAGGAGAATAGGCTCCGAAAGTACTGGACCGATTTGAAAAAATATTTTTTCATTCGATTCCTACATTCTTCTGGATGGACATAGGCAATAGAATATTTAAAAAAGTTAGGGATCCGTATGAAAACTTAGAATTTGTAAGCCAAAGTGTCAAAAGAAAGTGTCATTAGGTACATCGCGTACGGTGCGAAAACTATCGACAATAGAGCAAAGTGATGTACTACAGTTTTATAGAGGACATTAATATCTACAAATAAGTCTCGGACACCATTTGTCTAACCGTTACGGTTATGACACAATAACTACTTTTTTCTGGCAATTAGTTCTTACCAGTATAAATTCTAGTATAATTTGGATAGGATATAATTTGATCGAAACAAAATGCATTACCCATTATCAGCATAATGGTACCACTGGGTACTTAACAGGATTTCGAAGTTAAAGCTGTTCTCCTGTGCTGAACTATACATATATGTGTAGTTATTTGAGTTTGCTGCATTGTTCAATGGCGACATAAGCAGCAGTTGTACTCTTCCAAGTACTGAGGTTGTTGGTTAGATTATTCATCAGTGTCACTGTTGCCTGATGTCTGATTTATCTATTACAAAGGTCTGCCCGCTGCTCCGCCCTCGTAGTACCAATGTTGATAAAAACTAACCTATGTCACTCTCCCGACCATCAACTAGCTCCACATACAAAAACACGTTAATTCGTCACTTCGTTACAACGTGGAAGACGGTCATACATACAAACACATTAAATATTAGTGTAGCACCGACAGTATTGACAAATAGGTTTTACACTGGATTTCAGTTAAAGAGAATATTTTTTTGCGTGAAATATTCAAGTCATTGACTGATTCTTGAATGATTTGTATTTAGTAATACCTAATAGTAGTAGGTAGTAGTAAAAAATACTAGTAGGTGGCAAAATTAGGGCTTTCTGCGGTTCGGAGGGCGCGTAAAACCGGGCAGCTAAAATACTTCTAATATTGTAATTGGCTTATCCCCAATCAGGATAGAAGAAGCGAGGTGGACTGCTCAGTTATGAGGAGATGTCCATGCTCAGTACTGGGTCACTAAGAATTACTACGCCAAGCTACGCCAGCCACTTAATCACCTATAGGACATTACTGCAGCTGGACTCTTCCGCGACACTTACTAATGTGGTTAAATACCCCAGAAATAGTTTTGTAACCAAAACTAGATTATTTATTAGCGTACAATATAATGCCGTAACATCCAGCGTAAGTTTATTCGCCATGTTTCCCGTTGACAATGCAATTTTAGCTAATTCGATCGCAGACCGCGCCATCGCAGTGCCGCCCGGATATTAAACTAATTATAAACAAACCGACCCGGCCTGCGACCTGCCGCACAAATTAACCGTTCGACTCCATTAACCGCACTGTTGTTCAACTTCCACCATCGATGGTTAACTTGTGCGGTTGTGTGCTAAAGCCTTGTTTAGTCTTATAGCAAATTCCTCTTTTAGAGTCTGGAAGTGCAAGTTAGAGTAGTTAGTATCGAATATATCGAGACAAAAATATAATGACATCACTGCGGACGACTCACTCTCACGTCCAAGAGATCGGTCAGGATCTGTCCCCGTCAGCATAGTATCGGTAATCCTGGCCTAGATATGCTCAGAAATCACCTTTTGCGTAAACATCGTGGTAAAGGAGACTGCCGAGCGGGATCATTTGGGAGACGTTCCTGGGCCTTGAGATAAACGGCTTTTCTTCAAAAATGCAATGGAATGACATTTATTGCAGAAAGACAAACTCCATTCACATACATTTTTGGACTAGTGTGTGGCGTGAACGATAACAGAAAAGAGTTTTGTATATTCTGAAGCCTTTATATGCGCCGAGCGGTTTTAGTGAGTAGGATTCCCACATAACTTGTGTTGGGCTTTAAAAAGATTTCCCCTTGAAAAAAAAATGCATCAAACATATAAGCCACATGATGATAAATTTACCTTATGCATGGACGCTCATCAGGCCCAAAGGTAGAGGAAAGAAAGAACTTGCTCGCACTCCGCCAAAACATCGACGTATCGTTTTGAGTCGAGGTGAGGCAGCTAGCTACGGTTCCACGATATTACCATTTTAAATATCGAGTTTTTATCAAAAAAATAATAGGAGGGAATTAACCTAATACAGAAATAAATAACTCGTCTTCCCTTAGTGCCTTTGATGGACTCGAATAAAAATTTTAATCAGTTACACCCCTTTGAAGACAAAGCAAGTGCTTCAAGTGAAGAATGCGACCAAAGAAGAATATTGCTATTTTTCCTCAAATTAAAATACTGAGAATATACCCAGCTCTTAAAAAAAGTCGGCCACTTGACTAGTATTGGATAAAAAGTCGGAATTAATAAAGCGCGATGAGCCTTTGTCTATGGTTCACAATCAATTCTTTGTATTGCGATGCTTTCGCCGGTTCTCGAACAACGCCAATTTTCACGCATCAGGGCTACCAATTAGCTTTTATAAATACTTTAATATTTATTATTTATTTTTCTATAATACAAATAAAAAAAATATATATATACATAGGTAGATTTAATGCTAATAAACAAGGTTTTTTTTTTTAATACAAGCTTTAGTTATAGATCCCTAATACATAGAAATACAAAATGTTTCGTCACTATATTAACCGTTGAGGAGTTCCCTTGTATGGAGCCAATCCTTGACATAGTATCAGGACGAAAGGCTTATGAAAACTTTCAGCTTCGTAGTGTAAGAGGAAGTGGGTCTAATTAAGTTTGTAAGATTTGACCCGTTACAAAAAAACGAATACATAAACATACACTGCAAGTAAAAAAAAAATTTTGTTCGTCGAACTTGACATACCAAGAATACGACATCTTTCGTTTTTTTTATTTTTTGGTCGTAATATTTATTATGATATTTTTAATTAAATTATTAAATCGTATTTCGGAAATAAATATTTTTCCATCATATTACTTTCCTGTTTAACCACTGTAGGCGATGATGTAAATGGCTTCAAGTCAAGAATGAATACGCTTCTACTAAATTAGTGTGCTTTACCTTCGAAGACTTCATCGCGACTTACCATCAAGTGGGATTGTATTCAGACGCAACTTTATTTATGCAAAAAAAAAGTTGAGTGAAATATGAAATACTTCTTTCATCAATTCTGTTTAAGAATATTTATGCAATATAAGTCTAGGAATCATGTTGTCCGATACAAACTTTCCCCTAATTTTTCGATACCTTAGAGTACAATTTCGGAAAATCTTTTCTTGTCTTCTTAAAGAATACATCCTCCAAGTTTCAGGTCCGTTTTAGACTAAGGCTGTGCGTTGTTCCACAGGCAGTCATTGAGGACATAGCATTTTATATGTCTAGATATGTAGGTAAGTGTTGTTCTTTAATATCATTTTTAAACTTGGAACTAAAGTATTATTAAAGTTGTGGGTTCTTGACTTCACAATACTTCTAAACGAGTAATGTGTCGTTTTTTTTCTAGTTAAATATGTTTTGTACTACCTACTCGTATCAGATCACAAAGAACTGCGTATAGTTTAATTATTTAACCCAATGTTAAAAATAGGTAACAATTTTATGGTGTTTTATATGATTAGTATATTTTACAAGAATCTTAACTCAACGAGTGCCAGTTGATTACGAGTAATGTAGGTACTAAGTAAAATGGTACTCCTACTTCCCACTAACATGGTAATTGCGAACGTTTGAGAGGATGGATGGATATTTGTTACTCTTTAGGCTACTTTCTATCAACCGCGGATTGCCAGTGTTGCATAAAATAGCATCCGCGGACTCACCAGGGGTCAGACAAGATCGGTACTTGTAAATATAAACCTCTGCTTTCATTTAAATTATGTTACAAAAAGTTATTTAAATGATTGATCGGATTCAATATTCAAATGTTCACAAAACCTTTCCCTTAAAAAATATTACACATCATGCAATGCGTCGTTGTAGTTAATAGCCGTTGGTATTTCTTCGTTTGAATTAAATTTACCAACAAAAAAGCATAGATCTGACAACAATAAAATTGATATTAATATATAAATATTACGTGTAACAAACAATGTAATTAGATCAAGTAGACAGCCCTACCAGCATTTGTGTTCGGGCTGGTTCAAAGGAGAATATATTTTATTATTTAAAGTGAAAGTTATTGAGTTTCGCTAAGGTTAAGTGAGCCTTTTGACTCGTTCGCCTATGAAGACAGGGGCGGCGGGAACGGATGGTGTTAGGTTCTATATAACTTCCAGTATCGCCAAATTACCTGCATATTATATTACCTTTGTATTGACAAAAACCATACGCCGACTCCTTTATCACAGGTTATTTGATGGAAATTGGGGATATATTAAAATGTTTTGCTTTGCTTATTGCGGAATGTGACTTGTGATATTAGGTTCCGCGATTCCTGTGTATTTTGTCTTCTCATCCAATTTTAGTCTGTAATTATCATAATACGATAGATATTTTATTTAAAAATACATTCATACTCTGTATAAGATATGTCAGGAATTAAAAGATTTTATTGAACATTATAACACAAGTTACAAATTGTATTTATTCGGAAACAACTGCAATAGTTATGACAAACCGTGGCGCAGTTGTTTACGCCCACCACTGAACACGGAATGGAGTAATAAAATAAGTTGCCGGCGTCAGTGTTTCCGTTCGATTCCAATTTAAGTGACTTCAAGTCAAGAGTGAATAGGCTATTACTAAATTAGTGCGCTTTACCATCTAAGACCACATTGCCACTTACCATCAGGTGGGATATTGGTCAAGCACGAATTTATAGAAAGCAAAAAACATATACGAAAGTGAACTCAGAATCTAACCATAATTATTGAAACTATGGGGGTAGATCCATAACCTAAAAAAATTCTGGTATCACACCAAACAAAACTTGTTGATAACAAGTTTCGGATTTGTAGAAAACTGTTAAATCGCCTATGAAATTAACGAACTTTTCCTTCATCTGACAACCTGTAAAATTCTATTGTCAGTCGTTTAAGGGTTGCGCAGATTTATTAATTTTCATCTTACCAGTGTTAGAATTTCTCTAGGCAAGGCCACCGCCTTGCCTGATGCTGATTAGTGTGCGTCAACCTTAAAATAGGCTAATTACTGAGCTGTACACAAGATGCCGTTTATAGCGATATTCCAATAATATTGTATCATTGTTCTTGACTTACTAGTGCCCTCTCTAATTAATAGAAATATGGATGGTTAATGTAATGTAGGTTACATAAATCTTTTTGATTTATGTTTCACGAAATCAGGAAACGAATTGTATATCGCAAATTGACGAAATATTTTGAGCTACATTCGGCGGAAATGTGCCTGAGATGTCGATAAATAATAAGTTTACCTGTTCCATTTGGCTGAGTTTACCATGATCTCATATTTTATGCCAATTTACCGTGGAATTGCTCCACAGTGCATTCATCTTAAATCGACGGCGGGATGCCAGGATGGCGGGATGGCGTAAGATTGGCAACGATGTGATTTAGGGCGCTCGATCGGCTACCCAGCGAGTCGCCTCGTGCATTATGTAGATTGTAGAGGTATCGAGTGCCGTCGCGCCGTGCCGTCTGCCGCAAACCGAATTTATCACATTGACTATTCAATCCGCGGGAAACATCTGCCTGCCGGTGAATAGAAAAATATATTCGCGCCGAGTAGCGCTGGCGGTTCAATTTGAAGAATTGTTTTGCGGTCAAATCGAATCTTCTCTATCAGAATGGTGTTCGATTCGTCAGTTTATAAGGGCTTGTTGTTATAAACAAAACGCATTTTAAATTTATAAATGGCCCAAAATATACAGGGTATCTGGTGAGACGTGTTACAGTAGGCGGGACATGTGTGTAAAAACAATAAAAAGTGTGCATATGCGTTTGTACGCACGTAAGAAGTTATATTTCATTAGCGTAACAATATAAAAATCTTTCTAAAATTTTTATCTTTCGCGTTATCCTACGTTTATAGATAAAACGACTTTTATAATAGAAAAAAAGGTCGGTTTTTCGTGACAATGTGCTGACGCATCGTAAAAATTTTACTGTCATCATTTTCCTACCCTCCACATTTCCATAACACGCCAAAAGAAGAATAATTAAAAAAAAACAGAGTAAGTATAATGTTTATTTTATTTAAGAACAACTACTCAGCCAATATGCTGAAAAAATAATGTTAAAGATATCATACTGACAAAACGTTTTACCTAAAATAATTTTTATCATTAAATAAAACCGACTTCAAATGCTTCCCACAAGTAATACAATAAAACTATCACAACGTAGTCGCAACCAGTTAAATACGCATTAATAAACTCAAACACTAACCGTCCGATGTCCCTTAAAATTACATGCAATTATCCGACAAATATAAGCTTTGGAACAAAAAAAGAATTATAAAAATCGGAATACCCAATAAAAAGTAAATACGAAACAAAATTAATGCTAATAACTCAAAAATCACTCGTCAGATGTTGCTCATAATCAAATGGGACTACATGACCAGCACCAGCTTTCGATTTAGAAAAGAATTATCAAAATCAGTCCACACATAAAAAAGTTCTGAGGTAACATATACATATATAAAAAAAACATACGAACTGAGTACCTCCTCCTTTTTTGAATTCAGTAAAAATGCTGTCTCAATTCTCTTTTTTGATTTCCAAACAAATATAAAACTTTATATAAATAAGTTTGTGTTGTGCGTAAGTTCTGATTTGGTTTTGGTGAAATTAAATATTGGACACATTCACTGTAACGGATTGTAAAAAAAAAAACCCATTTATTTTTAAATGAATAAAGGCATCTATTATAATATATAGCTTGGCTTCAACCCTTAAATGGCCCACTACTGAGCACGAGTCTCTCCTCATACTGAGGAGGCCTAGAGCTTACTTCACTATGCTTGAGTGCGGCTTGGTTGAGGGGTTAGTGACCAATCCAAGTGCCGGAAGCTTTTATGTCGCCAGAAGGCCTCCGCCATAGCTTAACGATTGAAATCTAACGATAACAACCGCCACCGACGGCCTCCCCCCGAAGCACGGAAATCTTGATGAAATTTTTGCCACTGGCAGTCACCCTTCCTCCTACCGACCGCGCCCGGTGTTGCTCAACTTTTTCGATCGGTACCATCCGAAACAAGCCGGGCTATGAAGCTTTATATTATTGAACTAGCTGTACCCACAGCTTCGCTTACACACATACATAGATTTTTTATTACCAATGGACCAAAAATCCTAGACAAATTTTTATCCCGTATCCCAGGGGAATTCTGGTATAATTGGGGATGAAAAGTTTCCTAAATGATAAGGATTTCTCGAGATTTTAAGTAATTCTAAAAATAAAAAATACATTATATTGAGGGGTATTTTAGTACAAAATTTTACCCCCCTTTTCCATCCTTAATAGGATAAAATTAAGGAAACGCTGAATTTATATTGAAAGTATTATATTAAGGATATGTACATTTCAAATTCAAGGTAAACACATACACGTATCACCCAGGATTTTTTATTGAAAATTTCAAAATATTCACATTATTTTACTTTTTTATTCTTTTCATAACAAACTATCACAAAACTGAGAAACATATATTTTCTTAATTTAAATAAGGCATGTTTATTGCAAATTTCAAGCAAATCGGTTAACATTTAAGAAAAATTACGTATAAACTTTCTTCTCCTATTCCAGGCAAACCCGTGAATCATTCGGAATAAAAAGAATCCTAAATGTTAATCAGGGATATAAGTAATAACTTTACAAAGTTTCATCAAAATCTGTCCGCGGGTTTTCACGAGATGCGCGTTCAGACAGACAGACTGAAAATAATTCCAAAAAAATATTTTCGTGCTCCATCACGATCTTTGAGTCCCCCTCATCAAAATTTTGAAAAAAAAAAACAATGTACAGGAAAAATGCATTATTATAGTATAGATATGTACATATGTATGTATGTAGCTAAGTTTAAACAAAATTTGTTTTAAGAATTATTTTGCTACTGTATTTCAGTATAAAACGAAAATTTGTTAAGACTCGCTTAAAGAGACTGCCCGCGGCGAGACAAGAGATAAACTGACATGTGTGTTTATTGCCTCCAATATGTTTGTTATGAGTCTTTTCCTCTCGAGGCCGTATCGACGCGATCGGGGAACGGAATTTGCTTAGCGTCGCGATTGCAGCGGATTCTATCCAAATTACAATTCTCGGCGTCTTCATTTCAACCTACACGTCTTGGTGATGCGGCAATATGCATGTTTTGCTGCAATGACGGAAGTAATAAGCTAATTCAAAGCAATGGAACATTGTTGACAGGCCGGTTGGTCTAGTGGTTAGTGAACCTGATCTACACCGAAGGTCGTTGGTTCGATTCCCACCCAGGTCAAACTTTTCTGTGATGAGCTGGAGAATGTTTGTATAAGTATGTATTTAAAAATATGTATGTGTGTGTTTTTCAGTTGTCTGATCACCATAGTACAACCAAACGCTTAGTTTGGGATCAGATGGCCGTGTGTGAGTTGTCCAAAGATATTTATTAGATATTTAGATATTTATTGGG